>PVKC010006142.1:15698-31805 GCA_004027635.1 Crocidura indochinensis | reverse complement strand
GAACCGATGACCTTTTGCATGAAAGGCAAACGCCTTACCTCCATGCTATCTCCCGGGCCCCAGATCCTTGTTCTTAAAGCCAGAGGAAGGCCTCCAGAAACTCTGTGACTATGTCTCATACTCACAGAAGAATCCACCAGTGTTTGCCACATGCTGGTAACTTGCATTGCCTTCTGCTTTTTTTCCCACTTGGTTTGACCATGGGCTCAACCTTTATACATGAATTAAACTTGGTAGGCCAAAGCTCCTATTTATTGTACACAGTGGTCCAAGTGGTCCACAGACAGCCTCAGTAGATCAAGTACAAGGTGGATAAAATCTATTAATTGCTTCAAATCACAGCTCCCCTACTTTCTTCTTGTGTGAATGCCATTGGTGGTCACACTTGCTTGCTCCCTCCTAAGCTGACCATTGATGGAACCCAACCATTTTCTCTAGACAATGCCACAATTGTGGACTTGGCATTTTTATGTAAATAGCTGTTCTCTGATTCATTAAACCCCGTTGCCCCTGACATTTTCCTTTCTGACCCTATCAGCCTGACAGGGGCAAAACATGAAGACATTAGGGGAACAAAGAAAGGCAATAAAAGGGTTACAACCAAGAAGTATATTGTGACTGTGGCAAACAAGAAAATTTGGAAATGTGTGACTGAACACCTAAGGATGTCCTGTCAATTGGTTACAACAAGTTACATTAGTTCAAAGCCTGACAAGTTCTTAGCATCTTTTCAAGGTGTCACACAGAGAAACACAGGAAATGACAATCATAGCCACCACCTTAGGAAGAACTGGTTACAACAAGTTACATTAGTCCAAAGCCTGACAAGTTCTTAGCATCTTTTCAAGGTGTCACACAGAAATACACAGGAAATGACAATCATAGCCACTACCTTAGGAAGACTAAAAAAGTGTTAGAGACAATAAATGCCTGCATTTATTAAACACACAATCTGTCCCTTGCTTTTCTCTTCACTTTCTTATTGCTTCTATCATAGCACTCGTGATTAATGGTGATATTTAGCCTATTCATTTATATTCCCAATGACTATGCATCTCTGGATGTGAAATTTATTTAGTAGGTGAGTGTGCTCCCTCTGATGATTTATGACCCCCCCATCTCACCCACTAAAAATTTCACCATGTGAGAAATCGTGTCTATCTCATTTGCCATCAGATCCAATGACTAGAAAAATGTAACTAGAGGAATCTCAAAAATATTTGCAAAAACTAAACAAAATAGGTAACTTTGTCTTCTGAATGCTGCTATTAACTTTGTAACATAAAATTAAGTGTGGATAGAGCAATGGCATAAGCAAATTTTTCAAAGACTTAAGAGAAAAAAATATCTCTAGCCCCTGGGAAATTTCCTGGAAACCGACTATAGATGAATTAAACTCCACAACAGATCAGAAGGAATACTTAATTAACTGTAGATTTGTGAGCCACTATGTTGGAGAGCCATTTGGCTTGCTGCATGATTAGAGTAATAAAGAATTGACAAAAAAAAAAGAAGAATTGACATTATATTCTTGCGAAGTACCAAAAATGAATGACCAGTAAAACAAATATGAAGTTGTAAACATGATTCACATTTATTAAAATGGAAATTTGAATTTGAGGGAGGCAGAGAAATAGTCTAAGGCATTAGTCTTGCATGCAACTAGGGATCTCCAACCCTACCTTGGATCCCCCAACCCCTCCCTGAGCACAGAGTAGACCCTGAGAACAATTAGGTATGGCCCCCAAACCAAATAATTAAAATAAAATGCAAAGTTTTAGCATTACATTTTTGGTTTTCTTTATAACAAACACCTACATCTTGCAGCTATGTTCCATAATATTGGACCTAAGCAAGTCGTGAGAGGATGTACTCAAAGAGAATGAAAGGCAGTCAGGAGTAAGCTCAGGGCCACAGTGGTGGCTGTCACCTTCCCAGCACTGTTAGAATATTTCTTGTCTACATCATCCAGAATGGAGAGCACAGCCTCCATGGTCTCCTCACAGGTGGCCTCAATCTGATCCTCTGGCAGCATAAATTGATGTGTCCCATTATCCCTGAGCTCAAAAGTGTATGAGAAGGGGATCCCAATGTCCAGAGCCCAGTCTCTTGAAGATCCTGATGTGGCATCTAGAAATGAAAACCAACAGAGAGAATTTGAAATGGGACTGTGATGAGGCCAATCATGAAAGACATTTTAGGGGATAAAAGTTCAATCCATCAAAGTAAATAAACTCACACAAAGGTATCTGGGGTAGCTGGTTCTTCTCTCTTCAATAGTAACTAAGCCCCTAGAGGGAAGAACTTACATCTCTTTCAGCTTCTCTGCCTCCCACTACCTTGCATCCTTCATAGTTCTTGGTATAGACCAGAGGTGGATGTAAGATTTCTCAACTAAATCAAAGACTGGGCAACCTAATATTGTATAAATTAATAAAAACGGCCTATTGAGAAATAAATAAAATGGCTAACAGGGAAAGGATGATGTCAGTAGAATCAGGGTAACCTTCTAATGTGTGGAGGATGCAGTCACTGAGGATAGCTAAAACATTATGGTCTCCATTAAATGGTGATTATTATTCAGATCTGTTTGCAAGTCCTACCTACTTTACCTTCTAATCTTGATGAACCCTCCCTGAAATGAAACCACTGGCTCAAAAGTTACTTGTATTTTCATTCCTTCTCATTTGCAAACTCTTTATAATTGAAGCCAGAAGGAATGCTGGTCTGAGATAGTGTGTTAATTTTATTTTTACTGCTCATAATTATCCCTAGAGAGCATAATTCTAGATTTGGACAGACTCCCTTTTCATATTTTTCATTTTGATTTGTACAACTTCCTGTTGATCCCAGAAATTTTTCTCTCCCTCTCCTACCGACCCCACAACTTAAAGCCCACTAACTCCTTTTGTGCCTTTGGTTCTATTGAAGATGGAAAAAAAGGACACTTACATAAAATATCTGCACTTGATCCAACTTTATAATTGGTTCCATGCTTTGCTTTCAATGCATTTGCTGCCTTCTGTCCAACTTGGAGCTATAGGTGGGAAATGCAAAGACAGATATCGTATGTTAAAAATAATTAAGCAGGGACCAAAATGAAAGAATAGAATAGAAGCACTTCCCTGGCATTTGGTTGACCTAGGTTCAATCCCCCGTGCCCCATGATGCCCCAAGTCAGTCAAGAATGACGGCTTGCACAGATCTGCAAAGTTGGGAGTAAGCCCTGAGAATAGCTGGGTGTGGTAAAAAAGAAAACCCAATAAATTAAATAAAAATAAATTAAAACATCTAAAGGTCCAAATTCATCCCCTAAGTTTGACTTTCTTTCTAATTCCCCCCTGGACACTGACACTTAAGTAAATGTTGGTATTTCATAGTCAACACAAACCAACTCAACTCTGACTCCAAGTCACTCAAATTGAATTTCCTGCTCCTGTCCTATTAAAACAGATACTCCTCTCAAATAGTTGCCAATTTACATTTCTTGCACCATTATCTCTTTACTTCCTAAATAGAAGATTGTGAGTGAGTCCATCTGTTTCCAGGTGACCTCGTAGATAACTTTGATCCTAATCTTACTGAAAAGCCTTTACTAATTTTGTTACCCAGTGAATTAAAGTACAAGCTTGTCAGCTGAGTATGGGAAATTATCTGTGATATGCCCTAATTTTCCATCTTCTTCTCTACATCTCATTTTAGACTAGAGTCAAACTCAAGAACCTTTCTTCACCAGATTCCTCAGATGCTTCAATTGCTGCCTTTTCCCAAGTTGTTCCCCTCTCTCTTGGATGTTTTTCTTTCCTACCAGTGTTGCTGAAATTCAGTCTGCAAAGACTTTTTTTTTTTGGTTTTGGTTTTTGGGTCTACCTGGCAACGCTCAGGGGTTCCTCCTGGCTCTGCACTCAGAAATCGCTCCTGGCAGGCTTGGGGGACCATATGGAATGCCAGGATTCCAACATGCGTCCTTCTGCATGCAAGGCAAACGCTTTACCTCCATGCTATCTCTCCGGCCCCATGCGAAGACTCTTTGGTATGGTATCTTCTCCATAAAACTTTTTCTATTTACCCCAAGTAGGTTCTCCAGTTCATCCATTTTTAATCTCCTGTATCCCCTTGTTCATACTTCTAACATTCCTCCCCTATTATGCTTACTTAATTGAAACTTTTGATTATAAAATCTAAGTGTTGGGAATTATTCCTTTCTCCACATGCTCCGCCACATACCTGATGACATTAGAAGCTCCTGAAAACTTGACTGTGTCTAAAGTCTCAGCCTTGCTCTATGCTAAAACTTTGCTGAGAGCTGTCACTGAGGTCAAAGTATATTGACTGCTTTTATTGACTTTCTGATAAATCTCCTTGCATGTTCCCTTATTGTCTAGTCTCCTGCAGTATTTCCTACCTCAATCCTTTTGTGTTGTTTCTTCCATCTAGTGATATATATCAGTACCTTATAGTCAGCAGATGCTGCTAAAAAATCCTTGGTCACACCTCCCCCAAACCCCTGCTTGGACCATGTCTATGTAGGTTTTATCCCCAAGGACCATCCTACTGTACTTGTTTAAACATCAAGTTGACTCACTTCTGACTAATGATAGGACTAGTTTCAGATCCTGTTTTTCTCTTGCTGCATTGTCCAGCTGAAACCAGAAGTATCATGGACAGAGGCTTGGTGGAGTGGAGAGAGGCCCAGAAGAATTCGAAAGGAAGAGGAAGCGAGACAATAGGTGATGTAGGGTAGGGCAGCAGTCACAGGCAGCAGTTGTGGGAAGCATCTTGCTCTGCTACTTTAACTTCCTGTCTTCAGAATACCATGTTGAATACATTTGCAAGCTTTCGCTTTCTTCCCTGACTATTGAGATTTCTGTCTGACCATTCATCTTCTTTCAGTCTTGTGTAGGAGACTCTCAATCTGCTTTACTTCCTTCCTAGGCTAGTGAGGAGGAAAGGCTAAAGATTTACAAAACGTTAATCCTGTATGCCAACAAAAACAATGTTTCCGGAGAGAGAAGTTCTGATAAAGAATTTAGAATGGAAGGTGAAAAATCAAGGACTGAAGTTAACTGTTAGGTGGCAAAGTCAGATCTCCAGCTACATCCCCTTTAATGTCACTGATAGAGATTAAAACCCTTTTATTTTCCATCACCATGCTTTATTTAATTCTTTGAATGAAACTAAATGCTAATTGGTCCATCTGGGTGATGCGAGTATATTTAGGTTATATGGATGTTTGAGACAATATTGTTCATCCAAATAATTTATTTCACTTTTTCCCTTTCCTGTATAACCCCAAACAAAAATTCCCATTTCCAATTTACCAGCTTTTACTACTTCTATTTTTATCAAGTACTCTCCCCTCAAATCCTGATCAGGAGATAGAAAACAATCTTCCCAGTTGACCTTCTTTATTGACGTAGAGTTTATTTCTTAAATGATTTCACCAGCAGTTACTATGGAGAAGTGGCTAGGAGAAAATGATATATCAGATGTGAGATGCATGTAGTTGTGAGTCTTTCTGAGATCAAATGTAATTTCCAGGACACTGTTGTGACTTCTATATTTTAGTGCTGAACTCTTGGCTCTTTTCCTCTCTCCTTCTGACACTACACAGGAAGAGCCAAGAAAGCCAGTGCCTCAGTTTATTATTTTCTTTTTAGCCTCAACCCATTTTCTAGTCAAAACAATCAAGATAATTTTTGCTAGAAGAACTTGATTTACACTGGTGAAGACCTGAGGGTGCTCTGACCATTGTTTCACTGAACCTCGAGAATTTTGCATATACTTATAGTTGCATGAAGGCAGTCAAAGAAACTGCTATGCAGTCTCTTTTTAAGATCTTGGCATGCATGCTCCAGAATGGAGCTTGGGGTGGGATAGAGAAGTTGACATGGGAAGAATTCAATTTCAAAAAGAAAGCATCTTCAACATTAAAATTCTTACAACTTCTTTAATTTTCAAAGTGTGTAGAATGAGATTATATAGAGTTATGTTTCCTCTATATAGATATGGCCCATTTGTCTCTCATGTGCGTTAACATCAAGATTTCTATAAACTTTTATTTTCATAAAGATATTGAGTTAATATTTTCTGTTCATTGATATAGTACCCAAAACAGAAATCTCTCATGGAACTGTTGGCTAGTTTCTGTATCTTTGTACACTCTATTAAAGGCAAGAAGCTAATACCACTATAAGTTAGGTTCATCAATGTGGACATTAACGTAATGATAGAATTCTCTCAGTCTTTATTGGAAAGTCCTGCAGAGAGATGTTCATGTTAGTTCTTCATAATTCCAGTTTCCAGTAATTCTCACTTTAGCTCTAGCTTCTAGCAATGTTTATGGCAATTTCCATGTCCCTTTTGCTTGTTTGATCAATTTAGCCTGTGGTCATGAGGCTCTAACATAGTCCACCTGCAGAAAAAACCCTTGATCTTCTTTAATACATTCTGCGCAAAAATGAATCTTCATGGATTTCAAGATATATTTTCCTAAACCCAAAAGCTAATGAAGTGTTCTAGAAAAGATATAGAAAAACATGGACTTTTTTTATTTCCCCTTGTGGGAGACTGATTTTACCAGAGATCTCAAGTGCCTGTCTTCAGTGATTTGTTTGTGTTTGTTTCTAATTCATCTAAGCAGAAATGAGACATTTATGACAACTATTATAAAAACGAGGAACTGAGGATGGTTCCTGGCTTCTCAACTGAAATCTATATTTCTGTATCAAAAATATCTGTTTCTGTATTATTTCTTTATCAAATAGTGGAACTTTTAGGATTCAGGAATAAGGAGTGTGTAGGATTAAATAGACTGGATATCTAAATTAGTGAAACTTTCTGGACTAGAGCAATAGTATAGTGAGTAGTTTACCTGCCTTGCACACAGAAGACCAGGATTTTTCCCCCCAGAACTCCTAATGGCCCTCCAGACCTTCCGGGAGTAATCCAAGAGCACAAAGCCAAGAATAATCCCTAACCACAACCAGCTGTGCTCAAGCCTTCCCCCAACCTCCCCCCAAATTGGCAACAACTCTTAGAATTTGCAAAATACTTTCTGTGCCAAGAAAGGAAGATATGAAGAGTAGCCAGAGTGTTGTCTCTAGAATCTCATTATGTTCATTTCAACCCAGGCTCTACCACCACTCACTGCCTGTTAAGGCTCTGGAGTGGACTCAAGGGCTCAATTTCCACATGTCCAAACTGAGGTTATTTATTACAGTGTCATTAGGAGTAAATAAAATACTGGCTATAAAATGTTTCTGCAAATTGTAACATGCTAGGAAAATGGGCTATTTCCACATTTTGAAAAATAATCACAAAGCTCAAATGTCCAGAAAAACAATGACAATAAAGACACTCGGGTGTGGCTCGATATTTTCCATGGAGGAGAGAAGGGCTTCCCACAGTAAAGCTTTGTTGTAATTTTGTAATTTTTTTTAATTTAGTGTGAAGACTTATCTTCTTTCAGTGATTTTCCAGTGGGAAGATAGGAAGTAAAAGGGATCAATGAATTCTATGACCTAAAAATAGAAGGAACTTAGCCTCTAGTTATCCCAGCATTTTCTGATAATAAGAAGCTAGCTTTAAACAAACAGCAAAATATTGTTGGTGAGATTGGAGAGAAATCTGAACACAGTTGATAGGAATATAAAACGATGTAACTGCTATGGAAAATAGGATGGTGGTTGTTAAGGTCTAAAGTCAAAGGATGAGACCACACAATTGGAGTAAAGCGAACAAAACTTTAGCCCATCCACAAACAGCTCTAACTGACCGATCATGGTGTCTCTCACAAGAGACAAACCCCACCTAAGGTCATGAATCTATTATATAGGGAGGGGACATAGGGAAGTCTAGCTTTTTGATGATCTTTAAAATGATTGACTGCTGTCTACGGTACCTTCCTATTGCTCCCTTGTGTCCTTGCCCATATGTCCATACCTAGTATTGCCAGGTAGCTTGGGAAAGTGTTAATGGAAATAGGCCTGAGAAAGTCTAATGTGTGGTTCTTACAAAATCGTGTCCCTCCTTGTTCAGAACCTAAGAGAAGCCTGGCATGTAACTTTTGCAAAATAGCGTCCTTTCTTGTTCAGAACCCAGGACCCCACAGTGGTTGCTCAAAAATTTAAAACCAGAAACCTCATGTCTCAGAAATTTAATTCCTGGTTATATACCTCCTCAAATTGAAACCACAATATCAAGGAAATGCCAGTATCTTATGTTTAAAGAATTATTCATAGTCATCAAAAGATGGAAATTACTCAATGCCATGATAGATTTCTTAATAAAGAAAAAAAGCAGTGGGATTAGAATGTTAGACTATTCTTTAACCTTTTAGAGGGAGAAACAGACATGGATGCCATTATTCTAAGAGAAGTGACTGCCACATAAAAACAGACTTGTTTGAATTCACTATTATGAGGTATCAAAGTTATAGACAGAAAAGGACAGAATCATGGCTACCAGGTTAAGAAGCACTGAGAGAGTTTAATAGACACAGAAATTCCATTTTTCAAAATGGAAAAGTTGTGGAGATGGTTTGACCAATAATGGAAATATGCTTAATATTTCCCCTTGACATAGCTAAGATGATCAATTTTATGTTAGGTGTATTTTAAAATTATAATCAAAAGTGCAACCACCATAAAATTTCTAGTATTATCCTCCATTTGGCTTATAGCTATTATCTTCAGTTTTATAAAGTAGCAAAGAACCCAGTGTTTCTTTAGCAACCTGAAATCCCAGCATGCTTGGTAAATAGTTTTTGAGATAAGAGTCCTGAGACACAGCACAAAACTTTCCCTAGCTAGGTTTGCATTTCACTGTTTCATCCCCTTATAATTTTTTTAGACACATACTAGAAACAGGGCTTAAAAGAAAAGAACACACTGTGTTTAGCAGAGAAGAGAGCAGATATTCTTTGGCTGTGTTATTTTAGATATGCCATATTCCATGAACAGCTGCCAAGTTCTTTAAAGCATGGTTCAAACACTATAATTGCTCAATGGATCTTCCACAAAATTCATAAAAATGAAAGCACAGTCTTGCAAGATTATTAACATAATCATCTCATTTATATCAGAGACAAATGCATAAGATGTCTCCCCACTTGACACTTGTGGAAACAGGTAGTTAATTAATGTAGGTAAAGCAGCATTTAACCTGAAGCTTTCCCAGCAGGCACCTGGCGAAGCATAAAAGCAAAAGAAAGAAAAAGAGCAGAGAGAACAAAAACAGGGCTGGAGTCAAAAAATCTTGGTACTAGAAATCAGTAAGTGAAGACATCTCTGGAGATCTCAGCATCTCTGTTCTTACCATTTCATCGTAGTTAATTGATTTATTTGTCGTGTAACCATAGGGCAGGAGAATGAGCTGTCCATAAGAGTGTATGGTCAGGTAGCACACAATGCTCTTCTTATTGGCCTCTATAAAACTGGAAAGAGCCTTCGTTTCAGGTTCAGACACTGGCCCTGTCCCACAGAATGTGAGATTTTGGCAGTCTTTAGATGCTCCAATGCCTGCAATATAAAGGAAATCAATAAGTTATCATAAGTTGACGTAGAACTAATTGGGAAAAGTAATTTCTGAGATGGAATTGGGAGTTTACCTTCTTTATCTAAGTAATTCCTGGGTGAATGAGTCAAGAGAGTCAATTGAGGGAACACTCAAAAAAAGCAAGAAGTATTAGAAGCAACCAGGCTTGTATGGCCAGGGTGGAAAATCTGATATGGACGGGGGTTTTCATGAATCTTCTACTTAACCCTGTAGTGGACCCTGGGGTCTAAGATTAAGAACCAGATTTTGGGTTCAGAGGTCAAGTTTGAAATTATCTTAGTGGTCTCAGTTTCTCTCCACAGTAAGAAACTCAAATCTGAATGGTTTGAGTTTCAACACTGCTGTCTTGCAAGAGAAAATGCAGAAAAAGCCTCTTTTGTAACTTGCTTTTTTCACCAAGGACAGTAAGGCCCTAAATCTAAAGTTTAACCTTAACTGTCAGTATTTTAGCTATGTTAGCCACTTCTGCCTCTTTATTTGCTTCTTGCTCATTGAGCAGGTAGAAATTCTGAAACATAGAAAGTGCCTTGGAGAAAAAAAGAGGAGTTTGTCTCTATGTGCTGACTGTGCTTTATGACAATGACTTTAAAGAAAAAGATGAATGTCACATACTCTTACTTGGTCTAGGGCTGCCTTAGCTTGATTATTCAGCCTCACTGAAGAGAAGCCTACATGGAGTGCTGTTCTTTGCTACCTGGGTAATATAATTTCTTTCAAGAGGAAAGATTCATCAAGAAACCCACATGGCTGTTCTAAATTGGAGAGTTATTTGTATTCATTTTCACCAGAGTTTAAACCTGTCTTTCTTTTTCTGCCTTCCTTTTTTCTTCTCTTTTTGATTGATCAGATCACCTACTAAGCATATACTTACTGCACCACGATGCATTGAAGTTTCTATTGAGATCTGTTCCAAAACATGTGCCATTCTTATGAGAGGATCGGGATTTCCTCCATAACCGATCCTTTAAGAAAGGAACAGAGGGAAGCAGTCACGGAAAGGAAGTCTCCTAGATCAGTGCTCAAGATGGGGGCAGCCCTCAACCATGTGAGACGGCTCCTGGGGTGAGCGGAAAGAACCTGAACACTGGGGAAATTGTGCGTGAGTTTCACAGATGGGCTCTCTGCACCCCAGAGCACTAACGTCTGTAGCACCCAGAGGGCACACAGGGATCAACCACCCAACTGTAGGGAGTTGTGTAGCATTTCCTTGGGAGCAGATGGGCAGTGCCTTGTGGGTGTGAGCTGCATCATTAGGGAACATTTTAGAGAACCAATTTTTAGGTTCGTATAATATAGGATGAAAGGAAGAGCTTCACAGATGGAAAAAGTGTGTTCTAAGTATGAGAGGGATGAGAGAGAGTGAAAGAGAGTGAGAGAGAGAAAGAGAGAGAGGAGGGAGGGAGGGAGGGAGGAGAGAGATTCTACTTTTCTAGGCAGAAAACTAATGAGTAGAGATGGGCATGTAGATGAGTTTTGCCAGAGAATCGCAGAGAGTGACAAAGATTTGATTCACAGCGCATGTTTGCGCGCGCGCACGCGCACACACACACACACACACACACACACACACACACACACACACACACACACACACACACCCAGGAAGACTGTTGCTGTGAGTGGTTGGTTCTACACAGGGCACATGGTGTGCAGTTGGGAAGGGGAAGACATTTATGTATTTGAGAATCAAAGGCTCTTATTTGTGAAATGATAGACTTTAGAAGCATATTAAGGGAGAAGCTGTTTCCTGGGTAGAAATTTTTTTGTGGTAGGGAGCCGGAGTGATAGCATGGAGGTAGCACATTTGCCTTGCATGCAGAAGGACGGTGGCTCGAATTCCAGCATCTCTGTCCCTACCGGGAGCTATTTCTGAGCGTAGAGACAGGAGTAACCCCTGAGTGCTGCCGGGTGTGACCCCAAAACCCAAAACCAAAAATAAAATTTTTTTAGTGGTATTTTCCCCTTCCGTGAAAAATCACAATAAAATGTAGAAGCTGGGTCAGTGTTTTGTGTATATCACTGGAGCCCTCCAAGCTTCTAGAATTGCTCTAAAGTGACTCTAGCAGACCCAGCGCTGTGCTGTGACTCGTTTGTGACTGTGCTGTGCTATGTAGGAAGTCCTGGATAGGATTGCCAGCACTGCATGTCTTCCCCAACACTTCACAACAATTAAAAAAAGTGGAGATTCCTTACATCAGTTGATGCCAGTATTATCCTGCTCAGTGACAGGTAACCCACAAACTTCAAGAGCATAAAGTTAAGACTCACTGAAAGCAAAAACAAAAACTTAAAAAAGTCTGTGCCAAAAACAAAAAAGCTGGACTTGAATCCTAGCAAAGGCCTTTGAACTCCTTGATCTCAAATTGGACAGACTGTTGACTTTACACACTAGTTTTTAATATTTCCAATAGAATCTAACTGGCCACAAAGAAATTTACAGTTGTCTAATGGAGGTTAGAAACATGAACTGGAGTCAAATTCTTGTCCATGGACCCTTATTCCAGAATCAAACCCAGAGTGCTCACCGTTGTCCAAGAGTAGATATAACCATCAATGTTAAGAACTGGGAGCACATAGAAGTCCAGATTTCTAAGGAGTCTACTTATCCGGGCATTGCTTTTATAGTTTTGTAAGATCTGGAAATTTAAAAAAGAATTATTTGGAATTATCATGGGATGACATCTTTTCTTGCCTAGCTTTCTAGCTAATTCAACTGAGTGATTAGGAGCAACTGCATACCCAGACTCCACCCTCTAGGCTGATAACATTCAGCTTTCCAACACATCCCAGTTTTTCTCTTTGGGATATTAGCTCTACCCAACTTTAGTGTGCAAAGGAATCACTGAAGAACTTATTAAAAGACAAATTGCCTGGTTCTGTTCCCTTATCTTCACCTACCACTTATAATTCACTAGCCTAGCGATGATGAGGTAGAGCCTAGTAATCTGCATTTCCAAGTTCTCAATTATGTTGATCATGTCAGTTTAAGGTCACAGGGAGAAGTATTTTTCATAGGTCTACATTTGTGTCATAGAAAGACTGACACACAAATTAGCTTTTATACTTTTTTAAATGTTTTTTTTTTCTTTAATGATTTCCCCCTTAATTCAATACCTGACAGGAAACCACCTCTGACTCCTATACTTGTTAAGTATGTCTTTACAGTTCTTTCTACTTTCCCTTGATTGATTTATCATCAATTATCAAAATACAAACTCTTACTTCTCTATACAGGTTAAAAATTCAACTCCCCACCACACATACCAAAAATCCAATGACATTCCATCACCAAAAAAAAGATCTCTTTACTAATTCCTATATTTTATTTCAGTAACTGCTTAATTTTTCACCAAATCCAAGAGCTATAGGTTATTTTTTTTATGTTCCACAAGTGAGTGAAACCATATAGTGGTTATCTCTTACTTTTATATTCATTTCACATTCCATAATGACTTCACTTCCCAAAGCACAATCTTTTTTTTGTTGTTGTTAACCACAGAGCAGAATTCCATTCAGTATACACACTATGGTTTCTCTAGCCAGATAGGTGTCAAGGATGCATTTTGGTTAACTCCAGGTTTTATCTATTGAGAATAATGCTGCGAAGAGCATAGAATTGTGCAAATATCGTTTGGCATTTGTGTTTCATATTTTCAGGTAAATTTCATATATGGATGGTTCATGTGAATTTATTTCCTTTAGTTTTCAAGGAAACACTAGCTTGTTTTCTAAAGAAACTATCCCAATTTGCATTACATAAAAAATTATAGCAGAATTCATTTCTCTCTACAACATCACCAGCATTTCTTGTTACCTCTATATTTAATACAGATTATACTCACTGGCTTAAGGTAATAATGCATCATAGTTTTGATTTATGTTTCCCTAATATGTGATGTCCAATACTTTTCAATGTTGAAGACCAACTATATATTATATTATATAGAGATTATCTATTTAAGTCTTCTGTGTCTTTTATTAGATTAATTTGTTGTTGTTTTTATTGTTGAGTTCTAGCCAGTGCTCAGGAGGCTTGGAAGACATTCCCTGTGATTCTTCGCCATCCAGGTCAGTTATTTAAAGTGAGAACTTGAGAATTTGGTGCTTTGCTTGAGCTCTTTGTGCCACCAACCCAACAGTGTTTGGGGTCTCCAGGACTAGCCTCAGTGATCCTCGGGGCCCATGTGGTACTGGGGTTCAGGTGCTGGTAGCTATTTGCAAGGCACATGCTCTAACTTCTGTACTATCTCTCTAACTCCCGGGATTGAGTTCTTTATATATTATGGATATTCATTCTTTGTTGAAAGTATAATAAACAAATGTCTTCTATCAGGTTGTTTTTTAGTATTTGCAGAAGTCTCTTTTGCTGTGTAAGAGCTCTTTAATTTGATGTAATACTATTTGTTTAGTCTAGCTATTGTTCACCTTCACAATAGAATTGAATCTCTAGATACATATTTGATACCAAAGTGATGGAGTATATCACCTACACTATTATTTTCTATATGTTTTTATGGTTTGGTTCTAATATATCTCTAATTCATTTCTAGTTGATTGAGTTTTCTTTGTTATTATATTTTAGTTTGTTTTGTAGCCATACCTAGTAATACTCATGGCTCATGTCCAACTTTTTTCTTAGGGATTATTCCTAGTGGAGCTACAGGTACTATTTGTGATGCCAGTGATACAACTGGTGTCTGCACCATGCAAGGCAAATTCTGTACCAGCTGTTTTGTCTTGCCATTTTCAAATAATAGCTACGTACAATATTAAACAGTGACTTTGTTTTGTTTACTTATTCATTTTTGCATGTGGTTACCCAGTTTCCCCAACAATATTGAGAAGAGATTTTTCTTTCTCCTTTTCTCCATTGTGTAGGTTAGTCATTTTTGTCATATGTTACATTTCTATATTTCTAGGTTTATTTCTGAGCTTTATACCATCTCTCTGTGTAGCTGTCTTATTCTAAAACCAGACAGCTTTAATTACTATTGCTTTGTAATATCATTTAGAATCAGAAATTTAATGTCTCTATTTTTCTTCCTTTTCTCTTAGAAATTCTTCTGTTTATTCAGGGTTCTTATGGTTTCCTGCACATTTTAAAATTATTTTATTCAGAGATTACTTTTAAATATATTTCATCAAAAAGGAAGGCTAGAAGCACCATTTAAATTTCATTATGCTGGTATTTTCCATCTACTAAATATTCTAATCCATGCAATACATTTCTGTTATAGGTATATCATATTAGCTTTGCAAGTGGGACAATTAAAGGTCCAAGAGTTAGAAAATGTGTTCCAGGTGATTAGAAAGGGATAGAGCCAGGATTGAAACTATTATCAGATATTTGAGATGCATGTCTTTTACATTTAAATTGTATTCCTACTAAAATAATTTATTTCTACTAAAATAATGCTCTAGAAAGATCAAAACTCTCACTCAGTTTTTGGCATAGTGAAGTATTAATTAATTTTCCTTTAGGTGAAGGAGTAGCATCATTAACAAGTGACTAAAAGAACTTATTCTAAATAATAAGGCATAAATGGTATTTTGTTGGATGGTTCAACCTTATAGTGATAGTATGCTTACTTCCTTCACAAACCATTGGCAAAAAGCTGGTGCAATCCATTCCCTGGCATGAATTCCACAGTCCATCCAAATGATCTTCTTTGTGTTTCCAGATGGTTGACTGATCTGGAGGGGAGGGATAATCATGCTTTATTAATAATAAAGTTATTAATAATAACTTATTGCCTTTTAGTAACAAAGGATCAAGGATTAATGGCCCCAGGTTTTTCCTTCTCTTTACACTATGATTTCAAACATGGAGCAAGCATTCTAGTAAGACAACCAACAATAATATGTCCTTATTGACACATAGGTTTCACTTAGACTAAGCAAAGCACAAACAAAATGTTCAAGTATGGGGCCGGGCAGATAGCATGGAGGTAAGGCATTTGCCTTTCATGCTAAAGGTCATCAGTTCGAATCCCGGTGCCTCATATGGTCCCCATGCCTGCCAGGAGCAATTTCTGAGCATGGAGCCAGGAGTAACCCCTGAGCACTGCCGGGTGTGACCCAAAAATCAAAACAAACAAACAAACAAAAAAAAAAACAAAATGTTCAAGTATGATAGTTAAGAAAAATTACCTTAGTCTTCACTTGAACTGTTTGGAACTGTAAAACGATACTTAATCGCTTACAATTTGTATTAGTTATTTAATTTAGTTACTTAATATATTTCTACTTCTAACTAGCCCAGCCTTCTTTCTTCTCTCCACATTTGTTCCTCTTGTACGTTGGTTCAGCTTCCCTGTAGCTAGAAAGATCCTTCTACCTTAAGGAGAATAAGAATAAACCTGTAATTACAGATTGTCCTTGATGGAGAAAAGACTGTGACCACTCACAGGTCGGTAACCATTACATCTGTTTTGAATCTGTAAGTGGTCCAGATTTAAGTGAGCCTTCACTGAAAAATATTGGGAGCTTAGCTGAGACTCTCTTTATGAGAAACAGCAACTGAGATAAGTACAGGGATTTATCATATTT
>PVKC010006142.1:0-15598 GCA_004027635.1 Crocidura indochinensis | reverse complement strand
ATCTCCCGGGCCCCAACTTAATTCTTAACCCATTTTTTTACATTTATCATATCTTAGACTTGTCCCTAATATGTATATATTGATGATATGGGTGTTGTCTCATTAATATGGACTAATTTTATTTTTTAGACTATGCCAAAGGCAGAGGCTGTTTTCATATCTTTGGGGCTGATTGAATATAGCATTGAATGATATCTCCAAAACTAGGACCATAAGAATCCCAAGTTTAACCTATAAGCTAGCCAGCATCTAAGTAATTTAAGAGCCAATAGATTCTTTCATGGTGCATGCAACTCTCACATTGTAGTCTCTTTGTAAAATGAAAGTATCAAAAGAAGTGGCAGAAGGGAAGTGACTAGGTGGTGCTAGTAATATGAGCCCTTACTAACAAACTGATTTGCAATAGTTCTGAAGAATAGGCCCAGCATAGCCTGGAAACTACTTAGAAAAGCATTGTGATTCTAAAACTTGGATTTGCATCAGAATGACTAGGAGGAGGTCTTGTTAAAATTATAGATAGGCCTCCCCTGCACAGTTTCTGTTTTTTGGGGGCAGTAGAAGGACTCAAGAATCTACCATTCTATAGAGCCAGAGAGATAGCATAGTAAGGAGGGCATTTGCTTTGCATTAAGCCAACTGAGTTCAATCCTGGGCACCCATATGTTTTCCTGAGCTCTCCAGAGTGATTTCTGAGTGCGGAACCAGGATGTGCCTCCCCAACAAAAAAGAATATACAATTTGATCAAATTATCTTATGACACAACTGCTACTGCTCCAGGAACACCCTTTTTAGTACCTCTGCTTGAGTTGTCCAAGATAAACCTGAAAAATTATAAAAGCACACCTGGTGGAACAATGTGTACAAGGCTAACAATTTAGACCCATTATTCTCTAAAGATAAGGCTCTGGTATCAGGATTCTGTAGAAGACCCCTAGTTATTTTTAAGTATTTAATAAACAGTATTGAAAACTCCATTGCTTTCAAAACAAGGTCCCAAAAGCCAAGTGGAGAAGTGACCATCATAGTCTGAAATATTTTTCATCATGTTACATGCAAAAGTTCTTTGGGTCTTTGTTTACTTAATTATAAGATGAAGAGGCCAAAATAAAGATGGCTTATGACTTTCAAAATTATTAGTAAAAGAATAATATGTATCTATATATTATATAACATATAATATATAATATTATATATATGTATATATATCGTTTTTCTACTTTTTCCTTTGAAAACTCTACATTAATGATCTCACTGACCATTCCAAATTCTCTTCAGAACATTAAATACACCTAAATAGTAAAGGTACAAAGTTATTTGAGCTCAAAATCTTATATTAGCCTGGAAAAGACAAAGCTTTTCTTCGCCACCTCCTTTTACACCTAAATCTTAGAAAAGAAACTTTGGATTGGATCCAGTGCTCCCCACTTTTACAGTGAGGTAATACTTAACCTTCTTACCTACCTTCAAATAATACATGGGCCGGTTCTCGTAGGTCATTCCTAGGAAATGACTAGTCGCCACATCCTCGTAGGCCTCACTTATCTGGTTTATCCACTGATAGATCTGAAACAGCCCAGGAGAGCTGTGATATCAACAGGAAGATCATAGTCTGTCTCTAATGAAGATT
The DNA here is from genome assembly GCA_004027635.1 of Crocidura indochinensis. Taxonomy (NCBI): domain Eukaryota; kingdom Metazoa; phylum Chordata; class Mammalia; order Eulipotyphla; family Soricidae; genus Crocidura; species Crocidura indochinensis. The sequence continues at coordinate 13,970 of PVKC010006142.1, read as the reverse complement.
AAGATTACTGCTTCTTTCATCAAGATACTGGATTCTGGACTCTGCCCTACATTGCAGTACCTGTTGTTAATCAACCTAGATGACCAAACCAACATATCATTAACCATTTCATATTTTCTTTAAAAATCGACTTTGTTCCCAAGACTGTGATGACACGACAAGCTGTTAATAATTAACCATTTTATAATTTACATATAGTTCAACTAGTCACCAGCACTTTCTTCCTGATGGCATCCAGTCAAGTGAGAATTCTCAGTTTTGGCATATTTGCGGGATTTTCTTCAGTCTTTGGGTTAAAGAGGCTGTTCTATTATTTGCTTCCTTGGCCTCAAGGTTTGAGAAGCTCTGACTATGCCCTCCACAGAAATTTTTAGCTAATGATTCTAAATTAAAATAAAACTAGTCATTTTGATTAAACTGAGCAGACCTGGAGAGTTTCTGGTTTAATTGTGTCCTATGTCATGTTTAGAAAGGAAAAGTTTAATGACTAGTAAGTCGATACTGGTCAATATTGGTCCCAAGCATGAGGTCCCATAGAAGTGAATAGAACAAGAGTATACATGACAAGACTTGAAACCTTGCATCATAATGTCACACACAATATTACACAGGATGTAATGAGTTACCTTCCCCATTCTTATGTGTGTGTTTTCTTACACAAGTTCTTTCTTGTACTTTTTGAAAAATTTATTGAAAACATGATTTTTCCCCTAGTTAGAAAATAAATGGCTTACCTACAGAGCCATCTCTGGAATTATAAAAATTACAAAGGACTCTCCTTTTATGCCAGAGTTTCTATTTTTAGAAATCCATACTTCAAAGTAACTCATAAAATATCACACCCCACATAGATATACCTACATAGTCACATTTTTGTGTTCCAGTTTTAGAAATTACCAAGCTTATTATAGTAGAAACAAAACATTACTTTGAAGGTTTTCCTCCACTAAAAACTGCTTTCTGTGGGATTGAAGCAATAGTATAATGGGGAAAGCATTTGCCTAACATACTGCCCACCAGGTTTTATCTCTGGCATCCCATATAATCTCCTGAGTCCTGCCAGTAGCAATTTCTGGGCACAGAACCAGATGCGATCCAAAAACTAAAGTAAAAAAAGAAAGAGAAAAAGAATAAATGAATGAATAAATAAATAAACAAATAACTTCATTTTTAAAAGTTCACATTTTTAGAGGCTAGGGAGATAGTATAGTTGGTAGGACACTTATCTTGCTTGCTTCTGATCCTGGTTCAATCTAGGTGACCCCATTACTGCCAGGAGGGCAGTACAGAGCCAGGAATAATCCCTGAGCACCACCAGATGTTTTCCCCTCAGACAAAACAAGACAAAAACACCTGAAAGCTTTAGTCACACTTGACTTCTGTCATATGACTCCATAAAAATGTTTCTTTATTCCACATCCCACACATGCACCTACACTGGTCTTTCTCTGCTGAATACATCTATGGGTCTGAAAAAATGAGAAAAGTATCATATTCACAAGAACAGAAGTGGTTGGGATATTCCCTCCCTCCTGATTTTTGTTGCTGCCTTCTTTTTTATTTCATATTACCAGGATATGATAATGACCAAGGGACAGGACAGTGATCAAGGTTTTGAATTCCTCAAACTCAGTGCACATGCAAATCTCAACCTTAGAGGTTTCATTTTCTCTGGACTCTGGACATTAACAAACAACTTTCCCTCCTGAATTCTGCAGTATGTGACCACCAACAACATCCATGACCCATACTCACCTCCCCCATTGGGTGGTACTTGTTATACGAATAGGTCTTCAGGCTCTTCCCAGGATTCTCTGTCATGTCCCCAACCTCTTGTTTGTGATGTTCAAGAGACCTAACAAAGGGAAGAAAGATGAAAAATAAGACAAAAAGTCAATAATATAGGTGAGTTTCATTATAGTAGATGATATAAAAAAATGGACCTAGGACATGGAGAACAAAATGTGGTATTGGCTTCAGTGCCATTTTTGAGAACTGGAGAACTGGATCCAACATTGAATTCCTCCGAACTGTAGTTTCTTTATCTGAAGAACAAGTGCAGTCACTCCAATATTTGGGGGGTGGGTTTGGACTACCCCTGGAGCTGTAAAGGGACCACTTAGGGCCATATTTAGGGTCACTCATGACAGCTTTGGGAGACCATGTGGTGCGAGGGATCAAACCAGGGATAGTTGCTTGCAAAAGGCAGATGATATACTTCGATCTTTGTACTTTGTCTAGTTCCAAGCATTCCAATCTGGTCTTATTTTAAGACATTCTAAGAATAGCTCAGATATAAGACAAAAATCATTTTAAACATGTATAAGAAAGAATCAAGAATCACTGAACAAAAATTAATTATGAGACATTCACTGGTGTAGGCAATTTCAAGATTTCTATTTTTCCTGAAAATCTCGCAGTTGGATGCTCTTCTTCGGAGTGTGTCTCTGACAACTGGTCTCTGACTCAGCACAGATAGCAGAACATGAAAGTGCTGAGGCCCAGCAGTGTTGGGTTCTCAGGCTACCCTGGTTGTCCCCAACATCTAATGGTACTCAGGGGCCTCCAGGGATATCCAGAGATGCTCCCCGCTATGCTTGATGGTGCTATTTGGTTCTGGGAGTCAGCTCCCAACCCTAGTATGGCACAGACCTTGCACACACCATGTTTATCATCCTATGACCCTGATATATGACTTTTTATTCTTTTATAAGAGATAAATAGAGTCACAGAAAAAGTATTTGTGGAATTCAAACCAACAGAGTAACTGGAAAGCATGCAACATTAATCATTGTATCTCTTTGCAGTGGTATAAGACAAACCTTATCTTAAGAGTATTAGTAGGTTCACAGAAAAATTGAAATTAGGGGCCAGAGTTACAGCATAGCAGTAGGGTGTTTGCCTTACACATGGCTGACCAAGGTCCTACCAGAATTCGACCCCAGGCATCCCATATGGCCCCCTGAGCCAGGAGTGATTTCTGAGTACAGAGCCAGGAGTAAACTCTGAGTGCCATTGGGTTGACTCTAAAACAAATAAACAACAATAACAAACCAGAAAAATTGAAATAAAATTTTAATTTCCATTTATTCCCAACTTCTTTAACTCATGGTTTCCCCTCACTATTGTGGTACATTTCTTGCAGCCAGTGAACTGAACTGACATATTATTTCCTGAAATTTGTACTTTAGACCTCTATCATGATGTTCAACAGACTAAATTTGCACTAATGTGTCATGTTATGTACTCATCACACAGCAGAACTATACTACTCTCCAATTCTGTAATCTGTTGATAGGCCCATCCCTCCTTACATCCCCTAAATGCATTACTCTATCCTGTCTCTATATTTCTGCCTTTTCCAGAATGTTTGATTGCTAATAATTCAATAGCGTATGATCTTTTCAGATTGACTTCTTTCAGTCAGTGATTGTTATTTCTTTGGGTTTTAGGCTACACCCTTTGGTGCTCAGGGGTTACTCCTGACTCTGCACTCAGAAATTGCTCTCAGTAGGCTTTGGGAAACATATAGGATGCTGGATGATCAAACCAGGGTTTTTCTCAGGTTGGCCTCATAAAACGCAAACATCCTACCACTATGCTATCCCACTGGCCCCTAGTGATTGATATTTATGGTCCCTTCATGTCTTTTCATTGCTCCATGGTTTATTATTTTTCAACATTATACATATGTAATATATAATCATACCATTGTCAGAAGTGCCATGGTTTATTTACCTAATCAATGATATTTTGATTGCTTACAAATTTTCACAATCATGACTCAATTGCGTGAATATCTGTGTACAGGATTTAATGTGGACTTACATTTTAATTATTAATATTCTATTAATACCATCAACAATGGTTTCTCATGCACATCATTCTAACACCACACCCATCACCGATGCATCCCTCCTTTTCCCAATAAACCCAACTGCCCTCCCTCACAACTCCCTCTCCCAATTCAGTTATATGAATCAAGTCTCTCTATTGTCTGTGGACTATTTTTAGATATGGACTTGCTTTTCATTCATTTGGATAAATAGTAAGAAGTATGGTTGCTAGACCCTATGGTAAATGTCTGTTGAATTTGATGAGAAGTTTTTCTCAAATGTTCTTTGAGCTCACTCTGCCATTTTTGCATTCCCCTCAGTATGAGAAATGAGAAGCTCCAGTTTGTTGTTCCACATTCGCACTAGGATTGGGTGTTGTCAGTATTCTGGATTTGATGTGATGTGACATCACATTATTTTAATTTCTAATTGTGATTTCTAAAAACATGTGATGTTAAACATCTTTTCTTAATCCCACTTTGTTACTTTAAAAATATTTTATTTAGTTTCTAATTGTGATTTTTAATGTTGAAGATGTTAAAAGATATAAGCATCATTTCTTAAGCCCACTTTTCACAAGTATATCTCTTTTTCAGAACTTTTACTGATACTTAGATCAGTTTTCTCACATACCCCCATCCCACTAGGGGTTTTAAGAGATCTTTGTATATTTGGTAACTGCTCTTTATTTATTTACTCTTTGTTTTGTTTTTTTTCCTTACACCTATATATATATATGTATATATATATACATATATATATATATATATATATTACAGCACTATTTACCATAGCAAGACTCTGGAAACAACCAAGATGCCCCTCAACAGATGAATGGCTAAAGAAACTGTGGAACATATACACAGCGGAATATTATGCAGCCATCAGGAGAGATGAAGTCATGAAATTTCCTATACATAGATGTATATGGAATTTATTATGCTGAGTGAAATAAGTCAGAGAGAGACACACAGAATGGTCTCACTCATCTATGGATTTTTTATATTTATATAATTATTTTTTTAATTTTTTAATTTTAATTATGGGAACAAAGATACAAAGAAAGAGAACAAGGTAAAGTTACAGTGGAAGGACAATCACCCATAACATAATTCTCAGAAGTACCCTTGCTGATATCTTAACTTTGAACTTTCAGCCAAAGAACATTAAGATAGATAAAACAGAATCCATGTACAATCACTTTGTCCCTCAAGTCCCCAGATTGTAATATATTATAATATTTCTTAGCAGCACACAAGGCAATCTAAAGCCATAAAACTTATGTAACTCCTTAAACATTAGAGGCATAGTATTTTTTTACATTTCCATGTACATACATATTAGTTTAAGTTAACCTCAAAAGTTTAAGTAGGTTTTTTTTAATGATTAGAGTCCAAGGAGCACAGTAAAAACGGTGTTAGAGAGGCACTTGTTGTTTGCATAAGCCCACCAAAATATGAGGGGCATGGAAAGGAATAACCTTGGCCTAAATACAAAGAGACTCTATCCCTGAAGTTTCCTGGCATAAGATCAACTCTAGGCTCCAGGCAAACTAGATCGTCCAATCCAAGACATTGTCTGTAGTGCCAACACACTTTTATTTTTCACACAGTCTCTGTTGTTGGTATCATGTTTCTGTATTAAAGATCCTGGAATCTGCATATCCTACATTGAAGTCAGGATGTAGAGCATCCTCTTGTTTCACCTCACAATTAAAGGGGAATACAGAGAGCCCTGTCCTGTAAGCAGGTCATTGTTGTTGTTAAGTCTTCTCAGTGTTAAGGAAAATCTCTTTTGAACAGGTCGAAGTCTGAGCAGTGGTAGGGTCTTCCATGGTAGAGGACTGCTTCCAGGTGATGTTATAGACAAACTTGGATGTTTTGTGGATGGCTTCCCTGGTTCAGGGGTTAATGGAAAATACCCATTCTTCTGAGGCCTGTGCCAGGTCGTTATGTCAATATTTAGGGTGTAAGGTCCCTTTGCACTACAAGATTTGTGTGTTCCAATCTCTATTTGATAAGATCTTATTTGGATGTATAGTATTTTCCCATTTTAATGTGCCTATGCAAAAAAGGAACAATGCCACGTGGTGTTATTGCTGCATATGGGGCCAATAAGAACAAGTCCAAAAGTCCCCATGACATCGTTCAATCAAAAAGCATTCAACTGGGGGATTCTTTCACCAAAATTCCTTATAGAATAGCTCATAAAGAGAAGATAAAAAGTAGTTAGAATCGTCACTGTATGAGAGAATACTTAGTAAGACTTATAGCTGTCAGGTAAAAAACACATAAAATATTCAAAAGGAATATGAGTCCATTTTATGCCTTTTGAAATAGTTTGGGGTTGTTACATACAAAGCACAGCTTTGGTCTGTGATTAGAATTGTGCAGCACTGAAGTTAAAAAGAGTAATATGGGTTAGTAATGTTTTGCAAGGGTGAGAGAGTTAAGGAGTAAAAATGAGCTATGTAGGGGTATGGGAGAGGACAAAATACAAAATGGACATTCTGGATACGCAAAACATAAGGATAGGGAATACTATTAATATATGCAGTGTATTAAGTGTATCCCACATGTAGACTGGTCAGAAATTGCCAGTGACACACTTAGTGCAACCGAGCAAATCTCAGTACACCGCAAGTTAGAAGCCACATTCTGCCCACCCTCCACCCTATGCCCCTCCCAGCCTAGTGCTGGGGAAGGGCGGGGAAAGCTTGGGACCTCATCCGGAAGGGATCCCCCGACACCCACCTTGTCTGGCTGCCTGGGCTGCCATGCCAGGAAGGCCTGCAGGCCAGGGGCAAAAGAGGGGATGGCTGGGGGCCTATCAGGGTTCCCAGCACAACCAAGTTAGGGCAAAGGCCTTCCACATGGGGTCTCTCCAAACCCCATTCCAGCTAGAGCCAGCCTCCAACTCAAGAAAGGATGGATAGAGAGCCAGAAGCCAGGATATGCCCGCCCTCCACCCTGTTCCCCCCTCCCCCAGCCTAGTGCTAGGGAAGGGCGAGGAAAGCTTGGGACCCCATCCAGGAGAGACCCCCAACGCCCACCTTGTCAGGCCACCTGGGCTGCCATGCCAGGAAGGCCTGCAGGCCGGGGGCAAAAGAGGGGATGGCTGGGGGCTGATCAGGGCTCCCAGCACACCCAAGTTAGGGCGAAGGCCTTCCACAAGGGCTCTTCCCCAAACCCCATGCCAGTTAGAGCCAGCCTCCAGCTCAAGAAAGGATGGATCTGTTTTGTTTTGTTTTTGAGCCACACCCAGCAGTACTCAGGGGTTACTCCTGTCTCTACAATCAGAAATCGCTCCTGACAGGCTTAGGGGACCATAGGGGATGCTGGAGATCAAACCTGGGTCCATCCTAAGTAGACCAAGTGCAAAGCAAACACCCTAGTAATGTGCTATGGTGCTGACCCCATTTTTACTCATTTTTTGTTTTGGTTGTGCTGAGGATCAAACCTGGGTCAACTGTGTGCAAGGCAAATGATCTACCCATTATCAATCTCTACTACCTTTGGTTTCAATTCTATGACTTTAACATTAGAAGCACATTTATTATTTAAATTTTTACTTTATTTTACTCATAGTAATAGTAATAAATTGAGCATAAAGATATTTTAGCCTCAAAATCATATTTTATTACATTATTCAAACAATTTCACTTTATTTAGCGTTCTAAGAGAATTTTGCAATAATATAATCTAAATAAGTTAAAACAATAAAAATAACTTTTAGAAGGGGATTAAAAGGAACAAATGTTATTAAAATTGTAATAGCTGAGGAGTAATAGATTTCTTTATGTTGTTCAGGGATTCACTTCTAGTTATAATTCACTTGATATTTTTTAATAAGCAAGAGTGCTTCTGAGTAAGGAATTTCAATATAAGAATGTATAAAGATACAAGCAATATCTTGAGACTTATTGATTTATTGATTAAAACATTATTGCATAAAGAAAATACATTAAGAAAATATATCCCATGATATGTTTTAATTTTTTATATTAATAATTTTTATTTTGTCCAAAGTGGATTACATAGATAAGATTTTAATTTTATATCAATGTAATATAAATTCAGGAGAACAATTTGAATCTTTATCAATAATTTGTATGCCAACAAACATGTGTATTTTATAATTAATTAATGTTATAAAACACTATGTTAAGCAAAGGTCAAAGCATTTATATAATTACTTATTTAATATAACCTAAAATATTGATACTCTATGAAAAAGCAGAAATAGATAACAACAGAGCATTTTTCTTTCTTATAAGACATATTTATAAAGACATAAATACCTGTATATGAGAAGTAGAACAACCTAGCCACTAAATAGTAGGACATACAGTGCAATAAATTAGTGCTTAATTTGTCACTGATTTCATGATATACCAGGTGTATTGAGTACAGATAAGTACAAACCCAGGCATAGTCAATAATAATAATAAAAAGCATTTGCTTACAATAATATGTAAACACTATTTATGCAGTGTGAAAATTTAATTTATACACACATATACATGTACATATGTATACACACACACACACACACACACACACACACACACATATATATATATATATGGTTTTGGGGTCACACCCAGCAGTGCTCAGGGGTTACTCCTGGCTCCATGCTCAGAAATCACTCCTGGCAGGCATGAGGGACCATATGGAATGCAGGGATTTGAACCAATGACCTTCTGCATGAAAGGCAAACGCCTTACCTCCATGCTATCTCTCTGGCTCCATGTATACACATATTAATATAGAGCTATACATTAATTGAAAGTTTTTATTCTCTTCAACTTTACAGTGAACTGAAGATATTCAAGGCTTTATTGTGTGCAGGAGCTGGTTAGAGATTCCTTCACAACAGTGTAGACAGGAATTATGACTCTTCAGAGTGACCAGCTAATATGTGGATCTTTTTTCACTGAGACAGAGTAAAAAGTTATATATTTAAAAAGCAGAACTGGCCCCTTGTGAATTTTGGTTTTAATTGTGTTTATACACCCTGAAAACACCATAATATAGAGAAAATACAGTGAAGATCACAGACACATCCCTCAACCTGGTTGAATTTTCTCAGTTAATGGCTAGATAATATGTAAATAAGTAGAATCCAACCCAATATTGAAGGACCGAGTGTTTGTATTTGCAAAAGGTGAATTGACTGGGATTCGTCTGAAAACCACTGATAATGAACGTACTTATAATTTTTACACAAAATTTAACATAATACTTAAACCTCAGAAATCCAAGTACTTAGTTCAAGCAATGCTGAGTAAATACTTAGTTCAACAATATACTTACAAAAGAAGTATCATTTTCTAGGCAATTTATTGAGTTATGAATAATAAATGGAGAGAGGGAATGTAGAAACTAGCTAATCCTCCGAATTATCACCAGTCTCCTCTCCAATCAAATGAAAAGATTATTAGACTTTGTGTGTTCTTTTAAATAGGAATTCATAAGATGTTTAGGAGAGAAAATGATCCTTTGGGGTACATTATTAATAAATACTGCAGATCAAAGACTGGCTGATAGAATTTTGACTGGAATGTATAAAAAGGAAGAAAGTATCCTAGTGAATTTTGAGGCAAAGTTTGTATTTTAAATAGTAAAGAAACAGTTACATGAATATTTCATGATTTTAATGTATTTCAAGCTTTTTTCTACTTATAAATTTTTACATTTGCTTATCACAGAAAATCTAGAAAGTACAGAGAGAGAAAAGAGGAGAAAAATAATAAAGGGAAAGATATAATTAACCCTCGATAATCCTACCTTCTGAGTTAATCACTATTGATATTTTGTTAGATATCTTTTCAGTCTCATACCTGTGCATATTTTTTCCTTTTTCTTTATTTATTTTGATTTTTGTCATTTCTGTTTTGCTTTTTTTTTGTGGGGGGGGCATCCAGCAGTGTTCAGGACTTTTTTCTGGCTCTGCATGCATCAGGAATCTCTCCTGGATGACTCAGTGATCTTTGGGTTACCAGGGATTGAACCTAGGTTGGCCTGGATGAAAGACAAGAGTCTTTGCACTGTTCTATCATTCCAGATCCACATATTTTTTCTTTAATACAGTGAAATTTTTATCTGGGTATAATACTTTATATTCTATATTCTGCCATTAACACTTCATCAAATGAATAAAAATAATGAACTCTAGTAAAATTTTTAAGTATAGTGGTACTAGGGGGTCTAAGAGCAAAGGCTTTATGAACTTTTTTAATGTATCATATTTACAGAAAACATATGATATAACACAATGTATTTATATTTGTTTGTTTTATATGCTAGACATTGAAGCAGTTTCTCTATTAAGTTTTGAGTTATTGCTAATAAATCTGGAGCTAATGAGTTTTTTGCATACATCTTTGTGTTCATTTCTGATTAGTTGCTTGAACACCCTTTGAACTACTTTTAATGTCCTGTAGGGTAACCGTGATGCATGGAGCATTACTATCAATGGTAACCACCCACAAGCATTATAATAGTTATCTCTTAGTAAAATTATTTGGAATTTAAAACATATTAAAGATTTTTTCTTGGTAAATGGAATAATAAAAGTTTGCATTATATTTTTATTCCTTTCATAGTAAAGCATGACATATCAACTAATATCTATTATACATTAGATATTTTAGCATACATTTTGCTAGCTTTCTATTCAAATACTAGTACTGTAAATTTTAGTAATAAAACTTCTGTATATTTCTCACCTCCTACACTGGTAGCAAAAGAAAAAAACACTTTGCATTTTATCTAAATCATGGTCATCACCACCTCTTTGCTTTTCATACTCACTCATCATATCCTTGCCCATCAGTTACCAGCACCCAAGACAGGTAAAAGATCCCAAACAGATGCTTCATTATTTTTCTACAAAAAAGAGCTAGAAAATCCTGGAACTTTCCTGTAGCACAGTCAACCAGATGTCTCTGAGAATGCATCAGGGCGGTGGTTCCCACAATCAAGATAAGAGAAATCAGCTAGTTAAAGTTTCATCAGAAACATATGTGAGCTGACCCTTCATTAACTCCATCATGTCCACAAACCTATTTTTAGATGGGGAACAACAATACCATTTAAGTTTTCCATTATTTCTTGACCACAAAATTTATACAAGCACTTGGTTCCTCCAGAAGCCAAAGTTCCTTCCCAGACAAAACCCTCATTTCCAGCAATCCTCATTACCTGTACTACTCAGGAGTTTAATGTTGTTTTCTTCTACATATTTTAAATGCTATGCACTCTGCAGAGTTCTTAGTGGAAAGGGCTGTTATTCAAGAATCTATATTTCTTTTGAAATATAATTGGGTTTTTTTTTGTGGTTTTTGGGTCACACCCGGCAGTGCTCAGGAGTTACTCCTGGCTCCATGCTCAGAAATTGCTCCTGGCAGACTCAGGGGACCATATGGGGCACCGGGATTCGAACCGATGACCTTTTGCATGAAAGGCAAACGCCTTACCTCCATGCTATCTCCTGGGCTTATTTGATTTATATTGTTTTCATGGAAAACATCATCAGGCTTTGTTGTTATTATTGTGAGGTAACAAAGTTAAAATAAGTTTAATACTTTTGCTTTTGGTGTACAACTTTACAACGTAATTGCACTCCACTACCATCAAAGTGTTGAAGACTTTCCACCATGTTTTCTAATCTAAGATTTCTGCCCCACCCTTCTCAGACCTCCCCACACTGCTTGGTAATCTCAGATACAGAATCACGGTTCAAGAGTTTGTTCAAGGCACAATGCCCCTGGCTTGGTTTCTATATATGTCATGTAACGGTGCAGTCTAGTCTTTAACCTTCTCCTTCTAACTTATTTGTTTAAAACATTTTTCTTTGTTTATGAATTTTCAAATTAGCTGGCTCTATATCATTCTGAAAAAATGATCTTTCTTTGCGGAGGAGATATGTTTAAGGGTGTGGGGATTGAAGTCAGGTCAGCTATGTATAGTGAGAACCTTTCCTTGCTGTGCAATCTCTCTGGCCCCTCCCCTGTAATTTTTAATATCTTAGAGAATTAAATGCTCTGATTTCTTTGAGGATTTTGGTACTCTCATGAAAATACAATGTTAAAAACTTTCTTTTCTTTCCATTTTCATTATGTGGACATGTTAAGAAGTGGTGTTATCGTGAATGAGTCCCTTTCTCACTGCACCTGCACCAGTACTGATTGTTCTTGTTCTTTGTGAGGTATGTCAGTCTCTGTGGTGTAAGATGGTACCTCAATGTTTCTTTGATTTGCATCTCCTTGATGAGTAGTGAAGTGGAGCCTTTTTTCATGTGGGTTTTTTTGGCCATTTGTTTTTCTTCATTGAAGAGGACTGTATTTTTCTTATAATGTTCTATGAGTGTTCTAATATATTTGATAACCCTTTATCAGATAATAATGGATAAATAATTTCTCCCAATCTGTTGGCTGTCTTTGTATCCTGGTCATCATTTCCTTTGAGGAGCAGAAGCTTATTAGGTTAATGTCATCCTATTTGTTTTTCTCTGCTTCCACTTGCTTGGACAGTGGTGTTTCATCCTTGAAGATGCTTTTAGCATCATTTTTATGGAGAGTTCTGCATATATTTTCCTTGATGTACCTTATGTATCCAGGCCTGATAACCAGGTCTTTAAAACTGGATAAATTAACTCTGATACATTTACACAACAGAATGCTACTTGACCATAAAAAAGATAAAGGCATGCAATTTGCTACTACATGGAGGCACCTGGAGAATATCAGACTGAGTGAAGTTAGAGGAAGAGAAACTGACACAAACTGATCTCTCTCAAGTGTGGAATATAAAGAAGCATAAGGGAGAAATAAGGAACCCACAATGAAAATGGAAACAAAGAACAAGAGACCAGTTTCAGTAAGAAACAAGACTCTTGAGGGGGCAGAAGGATAGTAGGGCGTTTTTGTGGAAAACTTATGGTGGAAGAAAGAATTCAACCAGGAGGAGGAGGAGGTAGAGATGAAAGGTGGCAAAGTGTTCTGTATGAAACCTTGTCAGCAATAGCACTGGAAACTGTTGATTTTTTAACAGAAATGTTTGCACTGTGTACAGTACTGTTTATAGAAATCTTATAGTTGAACTTTGATGATATTCAGGATGAGTGGTGAAGTACACCTCTCAACACAAGTCGATGCACAACATAAGTTCCTTTAACAAGTGCAAAAATCAGTGCACTTGGAGCCTGGGAACTTTTCCCAGAGACAGTTGGTCCAGTGGTAGTGCCCAAAGACACAGTGCTGCTAAGGTCTTTGGTGTCCAAGATGACCAAAAAGACCCTGGCCATGCTCTGTTCTGACTGTCCTGGGACTCCTCTGCAATGCTCAGGAGATCACAGGTCATGTGATACTGAGGATCAAATCTGGGGTTGACACATGCAGGACACGTAACTTCACCTCTTTAGTGTGTTCTCAGTTCCAGAGCAAAGGTGATTTCCACAGAAAAGTATATTAAGGACATTAAGGATGATTTGTTTTCATCCTCCTTATTAGAGAGGGATGTCAAGACAAAGAAAAATAGCAAGAGTAGAATTGAAGCACAACCTTTCCCCCATAGAGATCCCATTTCATGCAGTTATTCTAAAGAAAAAGACAGAAACAAAATAGATACATAAAATTTTGATCAAATAATACATAACATTTTGATAGAAACCTGTGATTATTAAAAATATATTGGAATGATCAACTTGCAACAAGATCATAATAAAATTCTGACAATGGAAAAACTATTGTGAGGATATTGGACAATACTACGTAGGATTTTCTCAATTCTATGACCAATATCACTGTAATATATGTAATATGCGGTGGTCTTCTAACCCATGGACTAAATATTATCTTTTTGCAAACTTAAAGAATGTAAGCATTAACCTAGAGCACCCAGGGTCAATGAACTAATCCATAGGCTGCTCACTAACAAGGGTGAATTATTATCAAATCTTTCCTGGTGATTAGATTATTTCTTATCATTATATTTTATAGCTGTATAGTTAGTCATCCCCAAAAAATTTATTCATGATAATCGCGTGCTTTATGATTGCTGTTTTATGTTTCTAAAGCAGTAAAATTTATTCTCAACTCTGTTATTACAATATTCAGCTACTAATGGAATT
>PVKC010006141.1:0-31760 GCA_004027635.1 Crocidura indochinensis | reverse complement strand
AAAAAAAAAAAAAAAAAAGAATACCTAACATAACAAGTGATATACTGGAAGGTCCTTCTCTCCCTCTGATATTCCAGGCTGGTGGCTTAGAGACAAATATTCACAGATGTGATGCTAAGATATGCATTTAGCAAGTAATTTATCCTTGGGGCATAAAGATAGTGCAGGATTGATAAGGTTTTTGCTTTGCACATAGCCAACCCCAAACAACAGTCCTGAACTCTGCTGAGTGGGTACCAACTACCCTCATCTATCAAAATATACAACTTTACCTTTGCATTTTGCCCTCACCTCAGCTTCTATATGCAAACATTAAAAACACCCAGTTACTGGATAAGAAAAGTAATAAAATGAATGAAAAAGTGGAACATGAGATTCCATAAGCTTCAGGTACTGATTACAATTATGATTAATATCATACTGAGTATGAGTATGATTCATAGAACATATTCCTATTATATAAGTTGTAATCCAGTGACCTTGGTCTTAAATTTGAGCCTACGCTTTATATGACTTTCTCGGTGGAAACTATGAATAGAACATCTAGAATATTCTGTGCTATGAGAAAGTACCTCACTGATATAAAATGGTGCATCCACTGTGTTTTCACTGTCAAAGTATTTTTCCCATTTGGCCTTGAAATAAACAGCATTCACCAGCACCAGTACGGTAGCATCAGTAATGGCATCCTTATTAAAGAGTTCCTTAATTTTACCTAGAGAAAGATACCAGAGAATATTTCAAATATGAATGGCATCAAAATTTTTCATGCAGACAGACTTTTAATGCATTCCAAAAGTAGTACAGGAACTACCATTTAGAGTTTGGGTGAAGTAGGAATGGAGAGAAGAGCAGGAGGGTTAGTATAAGGCAAGGGAAGAACTTGTCAACCCAGCCTAAGGACACCTCGTTCAGAGGCCTATAACAGAATTTTCTTTGATTCTCTGAAACTATATTTATAAATTGGGGACCATATATTACTCTGGTAGGCATCCAGAATATTCTAAAGTAACCATCAGTCACATAAATATGGAATCATAGGACAATACTAGGAGGCTCACTGGTTAGATAAGGGGACCACAAGGAGGAAGCAAAGTTGAAAGGAAGCCACAGTTGGGGAAAAGTTTTGGTCTGAATTTGTCATCAGACTTTGTGCCCTGTTGATAGTTCAAAGTATGTTCCCACCACCTGTGTAAAATAGCTATGACATAACTCCCTTTCTCAGTAGGAAGTAGAACATGTACTCTAGTATAAACAAAAATGCATGGCTGTGATAGAAAAGCATTCATTTGTCTTTTCTCAATCCATTTTCCACATAAACCATGAAAAAGCATTTACTTCTACAAAAAGCAAATCTTTTATTTTAGAAGAATAAACATAGTGGTTGAAGTCATGCAGCCACAAAGCAATAATAATACCCAAGTTCAGCTTGGGGTCTTCCTTCTCTGTCTTGATCTAACTCTGGGGCACTTTCCACAATCATGCAGACAGACTAAAAAAGTCCCCTATTCTCGAGTAATATTATTTTCTTTCTTTCCCACCTCAAAATACCAAATTACCCATTCTTTGGATGCATCTGTAGGTTTGAAGATAAAATCTTTCCACCTAAGGACAATTTCTCCTTAAGTCATAATAACAGCAAACTATGTTGTCAGCATCTGTACTTACAATGTTCTGGCCGAGCTAACTCAGAAGAAACTAGATTTTATGCCAATAGAACAAATAAATTTTAGCACACCTGCTTGTTTCTTGACAATTGAATGGGAACCTTGAAGGTATCGCTATTTTTGTGGCAGGTAGAAGAAAATAATGTTAGGATTTGGGCAGTTCTTACAAGGATAGAACATGCAGAAGGATCTCAGCCCACTCAGGGTCAGAGGACAGGAAGAGGAAGTGAGCAAATGAAGAGGATCAGAAAGCATTGCATCAACTACAATGAAAACAAATTAACCATCCCTGTGTGAACAACACCAAGCTAGTCTCAGAACAGTGCAAATACCCTGTGTTCTGTAAACAGTAGAAGTCACACAGTGTATGTTTCACATGAAACAATACTGAACAACAACAATATTTGAGTGAGTGCTTACTGGGCAACATGAATTGATAAGCAGACAACACGTAAATATAAGGCACTGATTCAAATCTCCTCAACCATATTAAAGAACATATTTCAAAGCGATAAATTAGAAGTACAAATCAAAATCATAATAAGGATGCAGAGTAATAGTATAGTGAGTAGGCACTTGTCTTGTACACAGATGACCCAAATTTTATCCTTGGCAACCCCTATGTCCTCCAAATCCTGCTAGGAGCACAGAAGTAGGTGTGTCAAAAAAAATCATAATGAAATACCAGTTGACAGCAGGGAGAACAGACATTCCCAAATATCCAAAGACAAGGAATGGTAAAGTGCTGGAGAAGATAGGGAGAGAAAAGAACTCATTGTTGGTAAGAACCTAACTGTTCATGAGAACATAATTATTTTTGGCAAGTTCCCAAAACTTTAAAGTAGAAATTCCAAAACATCCACCCACACACCCTCAATGTAACTATGCTGACATATCCCAAATGTTCAAGAAATAGGTGTACTTTCATGTTTGTTGAATTATTTACAATAGCCAATACTTGGTAATGCCATAAATGTCCAAGAACTGATTGCAGATAAAGATGTGGTACATCTACCAGATGTTTCCCAACTTATTTAGCCTATCACCACATTTAAAAAAAATGCTTGAGTCACCTCCCTTAAAATGTACCTTCTTTTATGAGCAAAATAAAAATACCCCCTGCCAATTCCATTAGAGAAAACAACAACTCCGTTCCATCCCCCCACATATTTCCAGTGTCTGAGGAAGTGAGGAGATAGTCTGACCAGCCTGGGAAAAATAAACCCATCTACATCAAATAATTCTACTCAGTTATAAAGAAAGGCAGAATCCTGCTAAAGGCAACAAGCTGTTGGACTATTAGACATTAGATTCAATGAAACAATAAGTTTCATGATTTTATTTATCAAACAATAAGTTTGATGTTCAGCTCCAAAGCATTTTAACTCTGGGTTCAGAGCCATCACACAGTGAGTAAGGCAAATGGCTTGAATGCTGACCACCCAGTTCAATTCCCCAGTTTCCCAAATGGTCCCTTAAGCCTGACAGAAATGATCCCTGAGAAGAGACGGAAGTAAGCTCTGAACACCACCAGGTGTGGCCCAAAAAGGAAAAGGCAAAAAGGAAAGTATTTCAACTCTCTGAGAGAAGGACAGGAATGTTTTGACATGGTCCACACAGGTCACTCCCTAAGAGAGAAATGAACAGGGAGTTGGTGTTTTGTTTTGTTTTGTTTTGTTTTGTTTTGCTTCTGAAATAAAGAACAGAAGCGACTGGGCATTTGCTTTTGAGCACCTTGGGACTGAGATTCAACCCAAAAGTTAATCTCTCTTCTGCACTCTTCGGAGTCTTTTCGGAAATCCACGCTCTCAAAGGTTGTGTGGTAAAACTGGATCACACTGTCTAAGTATTCCTGTTAAGAAAACAAAATAGAACACAAATGTCTTACTTAGCAGGAGTCAGAGGCAAGGAAATTTCGAAAGCTCCACTAATAGTGCCTCCCAAGAGTTCTGGGCTCCATCAAGCCCTGTCTCCTTGGCCAGAGGCTTTTCCATTGTTCTGACAATTTAGAACATGAAATAATTATCCATCTCAATAGCACGAGCTTTTTCTCCCAGAGATTTCCTGTATTTAAATCTCCCATTTGTGAAAATATCACCAGACAAATAATTAAATAAATTAAATAAATTTTAAATAATTAAATAAATTAGGAGACTTGGCTTTCAAGTGCTTCTATTTTCAAAAAATAAAGCCCCTGCTTATTAATAATAAAACATATTTTCTGATTTAGGTCATAAAAAAAAGCTTGGGATAAGATGATACTTGCCCAACTTTGTGAAATGTAATTAAAGGCACCGAATTATCTTACTTTGCCATGGTTTTAAAAGTTACTTTTACTTGCAGATATCTTTTTTTGTTTTGTTTTGTTTTTGGATCACACCCGGCAGTGCTCAAGGGTTACTCCTGGCTCCATGCTCAGAAATTGCTCCTGGCAGGCACGGGGACCATCGGGATTCGAACCGATGACCTTTTGCATGAAAGGTAAACGCCTTACCTCCATGCTATCTCCCGGGCCCCACTTGCAGATATCTTACCATAATTCTTGCGTGACAAAAACTATTATTTGTACTTTTCACTTAAATTTTTTTGGCTTGGGGGCCACATCTGGCAGTGTTCAATGTTGAAGATCTGCCACATCTGGCAGGCTCCAGAGAACATGCAAGATGCTGAGGTTGGCTGAATGCAAGGTATGTAATATGCTTACTCGCTGTATTTGTACATTTTTAATGGGTGATTTCTTGCATATGTGAGTTTATATCCCTATAAATCTAGTTTTCACAAATGCAATACTTGACTTCTCACTTGCACTGTAAGAGAAGGCACTTCTTTGGGTACAGGAAAGCTACCCACCCTCCACCAGGCTCACTTTGGAGCTCCAACTGAGCTAGCTGGGCCGACACATTGCTAAGCCTGGAACTCCCTCTAGCGTCAAGAGAAGGAACTGTAGCCCAGGTTCAGCGGCATCCTGTTCTGGTTGCAAATAAATTGCAAGTCCGCCAACAAAAACAAGACACACTTTTCTGATTCCACACATGATCTCCTTCCTGCTACATACCCTCTATTTCTGACCCGTGTGAAGCTCTGCTGCAGGAAGATGCCCTGATCTTGGCCCAAACGGTGATTTTTAAGAGAACTGCTGTAGGGAGTGGGCATGGAGTTCCCAGGGGCAGGAGAGTTCCCAGGTACAGGTAAGGAGGTGTTCCCAGATGCAGTGAACAGGAGAGTTCCCGGGTTCATATAAGTGCAGAAAAGACAAGTCCCGAACTTGTCCTGCTTAAGTTCACCTGTGCAGGCGATCAGTTCAGCAGCTTGGGAGTTTTAAAGACTTGAATCCCCCCATCATACCAACCTCACCTGTTGGATGGGGAATTCCTGCTCTCCATACAGCCTGTTGGCGATGCTCAGGGTGTAATCAGCTCTGCCCCTGTCCAGTTTGGACAGAAGCTGCCCGAAGTAGCAGCTAAGTACTCCGCTCTGGTCATCCAAAGACTCGGACTAGTCAAGAAACAAAACGGGGTCTTTGTCAGAAAAGTTAGACCTGAAGCAAGTGGTCATTTTGCCTTGCCATCTGGAGGAGCATCCATGGGAGACTAGATCTGGGAATCCAACAGGAAACACTGAGTTTACTGGGCTTCATTTTCTGTCTGCCTTTTGTCCCCTGTTTCTTCCTCCCCCACCCCGTCTGTCTTCGAGACAGCATTCTTTTTCTCTCACTCAATACCATTATCATTTCTCTAACTGCATTCACCAATCTTTGTGGTAAGCTTCATATCATGGGCTGATCCTTTCAAACCTCATCTCTATTGTCTCTGGGTATTATTACAGCAATGTCTTTTATTTATCTTAACTCCCACAGATGAGTGAGACTGTGTCTATCTCTCACTCTGACTTATTTTACTCAGCATAATAGTTCATCCACGTATAGGAAAATTTCATGACTTTGTTTTCCTGAGGCCTCCATAGTATTCCATTGTGTATATGTACCACAGTTTCTTTAGTCACTCATCTGTTGTCTTCACAACATTTTTTAATTTATTTAATTTTTTTCTTTGGAGTTTGTTTGGGGCCACAGCCAGCAGTGGTCAGTGGTAACTCTTGGCTCTACATTCAGGGATCATTCCCACCTCAGGGGACCACATAGGATGCTAGAGAATCAAACACAGGTCAGCCATGTGCAAGGCAATAGAGCAAGTGCCTTTCCTGTGATATTATCTGATCCAGCCTCCTTCATTACATTCTTGAGTTGGGAAATACTTTAACCCAGAGACTCTCTCTACTCCTAATATGAAACCACTGATAAAA
Organism: Crocidura indochinensis; assembly: GCA_004027635.1. Lineage (NCBI taxonomy): Eukaryota > Metazoa > Chordata > Mammalia > Eulipotyphla > Soricidae > Crocidura > Crocidura indochinensis. The sequence continues at coordinate 25,791 of PVKC010006141.1, read as the reverse complement.
CCTGAGCTTCTGCAGATTGCTCGAAACTTCAAAAGGCAAATTGCAGAAAGTGAAGAATCCTATACCTGGTCCCGCTCCTACTGCCCTTTATTCTCCAGCATGCTTCATCTTGGGGGACTGGTGCCCTCCCAGTAGGGGTACATGTGGGTTTGAGCAGAGCTCCACTATCCTAAGCAGGAAACACTTGTTCCTTTACTTTAGGAACCAGAGGACATCAAAGCATAGAAGACAGATAGATGTGTGGGATCTCACCTGTGTTTTCTTTACCGTCTGCCCTTTTCTCAAGTCACCAGCCCCCTCTCCTCCTGGTTTGCATCTCAGACAAGGGTCTGGATTTTCACTTTCATTGGGGGAAACTTCATAGAAGTGCAGCACCTGTGGGAGGAGAGAACAGGAACTTGAAAGGATCTAAGAGCACAAGTTTGAGTAGTGTTGCAAAAGTGTTTGTGTAATGTGGCGTGTTAGTGTTTACAAAGTCTGGCAAAACAATCATGAAGGAGGCAAAGCATATGTTTCTTTGTCCTTGGTGCTGAGTGGTACAATGGCACTACCCCCAAGAACAGCAATGAAGAATGAACACCACTGCATGTCAAAGTGGTCACAGACACTTGAGGTGATGGCTCCCCTGTGGACTCTCTGTGGAATCTGGATCTTGAAGACTTAAGTGTGAAAATAAGTAAAATATTGCATATTTCTTCAATCCTAAAAAAAGTTGATATAACATGTTGGTGTGAATAAAATATATTGTGAAATTAGCCTCACTTTTTTCTTTGTGCTTTTTTAGTATGGCACAAAAAGTATTGTTATTAGCTACATGGCTCCTATTATACTTGTTTAGATAGTGCCAACCTAGTTTCAAATCAAGCGAGCAAGTGAGAACAGTGGAGGATACATTGTCCAGAGCATTGCAGAAAGCTAAGAGTTGAGAGTAGATGGTTGCAGACACATATAGCTCTGCTCGGAGTAGGGTAGAAGATAGGGCATCCTCTGAAATCAGATAAGGAGGATACCAGATACACTCTGAAGATGAGTTTTGCTAATGGAGCCTGGATCAAAGTAAATGCCTCAGGCTGACCCTCAGTACATTTTGTCCTAGTTCAAGAACACACTTCCCCAGCTGAGAGAAGAGAGTTTCATTCCCACAGAAACTATTGTATGTTTCGTATCATAAGACTCACTTTCCCCCCTCAATATGGGGAATGTCTTCATCTTATGAAGCAAATGCTACCTGAAGCTGAAGCCTGAGGGAGGAAAATATATACTAACCACTTGACATGACCCCCATTATTGCGCAGACATACCACATAGTATGGGCAATCAGGTTAACATACTTTTCACCATCATATCTAGATCTTTTATTTAATACTATTTGATCACTGCTGTGACCTTTTTTTATATTAACAAAAAAATTATTTAAAAAATTTTTTCTGATGTCAAAAAAGTTTGGTAAATATGTTTAACCAGATGTGGACCAGCATATTGTAAATATACTTTGGCCTCGCTGGCTGGTTGTTCACAGCCACTGTCTCCTGACAGCATTTTACATTGCATCTATTAAATATTTTAGTACACCATTTGCTTTAGAATATTTTTTCTTGTTTTTCTCATCTAAAAACTTTCTGTGTCTTATGGTCAGGTACATGCTATAATGCAAAAGTCTGGTCTGTACCAACTCCAAGGAAGTAAGAGGTCAAGTCTCTGAAGTCTGTGGTCAACTAGGAGAGTTTTTTCCTGATTCTTTCAATCACTCATTTCACAAATTTGTATTTGTTCTAAGACATATATTTCTTCTCCCTAAGAGAAAGAAGACTAAAGACAAAAACCATGGGGATTAGTTAGTAGACTCTATTGGAGATGACAGAAATACCATGCATGATGAAAGTTATTAGGTTACATGATTAGAGGTCAGGATGCAGCAGCAATTAGTGGGAAAAGTAGAGGGAGATTCTCACTGACATGACAAACTGACCCATCACAACTTTCTGAACCTCAGATTCCCAGACCTTTGTGGAACACTGTCAAGACTGATTTTCACCATCAAAACCAGGACATTGGATTTTCATCAGCAAAATAACACCAGGTTCTACACAGATGAAAACAATTCAGGGCCAGGTATGCAAGGTGTTTACCTTGCTTATTCTAGCAGACAGTGCCAGGCACTATTTTTGACCCCTGGCACCTATATGGTCCCTCAACCCAACCAGGAATGGTCTCCACATGCAGGGACCTGAACTCCACCAGATGTGACCAAAAACGAAAACAACAACAACAACAAAAGAACAGCAACCAAAAAAGCCTTTGATTTAAGATAGTTCTTGGGGTAGCAGGAGTACATTAGAAAATGCATCTAGATTGGATGGTAGAAGTAGTGCTGCAGATTTCAGGGAGACCATAAGAAGCATCTGAGTTACAATCGTGATGGAGAAAAACTTTTGCTGGGACCACATTTGAGTTAGACAACTTAGTTGGTCTTAAGGCAGAATGCTTCGTGGGTAGAGTCTCCCAGTTTTTAGGCCAACGGTTTTCTCTTTCTATTTTCCCCTCTTTTGCTGTGCCCATGCAAAAAAAAAAAAAAAAAACCCTGCCACACACCCTTTTTCCTTTCTTTTTCTATTTTTTTTATTTCTTATCTTTTAAATAAGGGATCCCTCCTTTTTTCATAGAATCTTGGGATATGAATTACATTGTTTTGCCACATATTTCTGCATTTTCTCTATAAAACTAAGAAGAAAAGAATAAAGAAAGGCTCTGGGCCAGGGACCAAGTGGTCTCAGATGCATTGGTGGGGGTGGAGGGATAAGGACAGAACAAAATATCCAAGCCAAAGTCATCGACAGTAGAATCAAGGAACCTAAAATTTAACCATCTAAACATAAGTGGGCCTATTATAATGGCAGGTCAGGGAACAAAGGGTGTTGGTATAGGATGTAGTCTGGGTTTATTGGTGGAGGGAGGTCGACATTGGTGGTGGGAATGACCCTGACTCACTGTATATCTGAAAATCAACTATGAAGGACTCTGTAGATCACAATGGTTTCAATAAAATAAAATTTTAAATATATTAATATAACAGGAAGAAAAGAAGCACCTGAATTCTGAATACATCTGTAAAGATGAGCCAATCAGATTTTCTGACTGTGAGAGAGAGGAGACAAAGTAAACAGGAAACTTTGACCAACTAGACATATGGCAGGTGTTCATGCATGAGTACTTTATGGAATGAGTGAGACAATGCAAACACACACTAAAAATGACTTGCAATTGTCTAAGTATAGAAGCAGGCAAGAAAGGTAGAGAAGAAAGCTGTCAGATGATGAGACTGGAGAAGAGTCATAGAGAAGGGGAAAACCACGTGGGAAGATAGAGAAGCAGGTGAGCAGAAGAGTGTAAGTCAATCCATGACATTCCATGACATTCCATGGTGTGGCTAAGGTCTGACAGTGAGAGTAGCTTTAATTCCTATTAACATCACCTGGTCAATCTGTTGGGCACTGCCATGTCTGGCCCCCAGGCGGACCATGCTGAGAGCAGCTGAGACACTGAGAGGACAAAAGAAGATGTTTTTATCCTCATGATTTTTCCTTATCTCTTGAAAAAGGTCAAAACAAAATTTGGTGTTTGCTTCAACAAGAGAATTCATTGTGAAATCGAAATCAATCTAAAACATAAAGAAAAGAGATAAAATAATGATTAAGATGAAGGAAACAGTTCTCATGTCAAATATCTGAGATGCAATCATCCACAATCTTTCAATATTATGCATTAAAAATTGGAACACTGGGCTCGAGAAACGATGCAGTAAAGTGCTTGCCTTGCATGTATCCAATCTAAATTCAATTCAAGTCAATCCAAGTTCAATCTTAGTCCCTGAACACTGTCAGGACTGATACCTAAATGCATATAGCCAGGAATAACCCCTTAGAATAGCCAGGTGTGGTTCCCCCCCCCCCACAAAAAAATAACATTTAGGTCACCTGCAAGCTGGTAGACAAATTTCAAAATAGATAAGTTTATATTTAGTGGTGTTGAATTTGTTTCCTAGAAGGTCCCTAAAAAAATATTGCAAACAGGGAATTTTTAGAATTCTGGAGACCAGATGCAAATTTAAAGAGTGAACAGAACTGATTCATTCTGGAGTCTCACCTAGGAAGTCTGTTTCATGCCTCTCAAGAAAGGCTTCTGAGGATGGCCTGCAGTTCTTGACTCATCACTTTCCTTTTCATCCATCTTCACTTGGTGTCTTTTTTTAATAAGTCTTGTATGTCTTGTGTGCCTGTGTCTATGTGTGACTGTGTGTGACCAAATTTCCCTTTTTTTTATAACAACATTAGATATTAGATCAGAACCTACACTACATTCTACTGTAACCTTGCTTTAATTAGATTTCTTCTGCAAGGACTCTTTTCCAGATAAGATCACATTCACATGGACTAGGCATCAAAACTTTGAGAAAATATTTGATTCAATTTTACCCATTTTGAGGTAGAACTTCCTTGATTTCAGTAAAATTAAGACATGGGTCCTCATTTCCTCATGGTCCAGTTACTGCCAATAAAACCTCATTTCACCCCTCTCCAGATACTTCTGTCCAAGTATGATTCTCAGTGTTTCATGACTAAGGACAACTCTAGCATTTGTCATGGGCCTTATCTTCTACTGACACTCTCATCTTTTTTTTGATGTACTCCTATGCATTTTACAGGATTGGAAGCACCCTAAACCCATCATTGGTAGTGTTCAAGAGACAACATCTCTTTGAAAGATGTTGGAAGAGGCAGTAGGAATGATAAATTTTAAATGCCTCGTGGCAAAGTAGAATCACAGGTAACAGGAAACCAAAATTAGAGAGTGACTCCTTTGCAATAGGTTCCTTGACCTCCATCTGTAATCTATTCCAGAATATCAAAATAATCTTCTATAGATCTCACCTTGAAGCTGTTCCTCTCAAATTAAATGTCTTTTGTCACTTTGCTGATAGCTATCTTGTATTTCCAAGATGAACAGGCAAACTCCCATCTGATGTTTTTATCAGATAATGAGGCAGAGAATAAATATTAAGAAATAATTATTGATTTGGTTTAGATGGTTAAGTATTAAGTTTTGCATATTTCCAATTTTAGTTGAGTTCATCTACCAGACCTAATTTTTTTGTGTGTGGTTTTTGGGTCACACCCAGCAGTGCTCAGGGGTTACTCCTGGCTCCATGCTCAGAAATTGCTCCTGGCAGGCACGGGGGACCATATGGGGCACCGGGATTCGAATCGATGGTCTTTTGCATGAAAGGCAAATGCGTTACCTCCATGCTATCTCCCGGGCCCCTACCAAACCTAATTTTAAAAGATAACACTTTTTCATGGAGTGGTTTAGGACCATTCCTGTGCCTAGGGTCACTGCCAACAGTGCTCTGGGGACTGTATGGTCTTGAAAATGAACCAGGCCTCCTGCATGCAAAGATGTGCTCATTTTGATGTCTTTCTGGTCTTCATTAGTAATTACTAAGCTATACTAGATATAATTCTTCCATATATTGACTCAAACTCTACTCCTGGATGTACCATTATCTCTGCCTTCTTACAGAAAGAAAATTAAAGAGTCCTCAAATAACATATAGTTGGCCCCATCAAGTATTCTTTCTAGTGTATATGCCATTGCTGTTTTTTCCTCACACATTTTCTCTTCCCTCATTCATTTTATATTTGACTTTTATCCTCATATCTTTTAGTACCAAATCTTCTGTCTGTATAGTTTGTATTTTCATTTTGTGCCAATAAATAGAGGTTCTAGTAGATGTTTTCTAAGAAAAACAAGTCCTGGGTATGTCTGTAAATTCAATAGTATCTCACACCTCAGAAAACTACACTTGTAAATGTTGAAAAATATATCCAAATGTTCGATTCTTCTCCTTTTTCTCCTTTTCCTTCTTCTTCTTCTTCTTCTTCTCTTCTTCTCCTCCTCTTCCTCCTCCTCCTCTTTTTCTGCTTGCTTTCTTCTTTCTTCTTTTTATTTTGGTTTTTGGGCCACACCCAGTGATGCTCAGGGATTACTCATAGCTCTGCACTCAGGAATCACTTCTGGCAGGCTTGAAGAACCATATAGGATGCCAGGGATCAAAGTTGCATGGATCTGTCCCAGCTCTGTCCCAGATCTGTCCCATTCTGTTCTGGTCTCTCCAGGTCCATCCCTGGTCAGCTGCATGCAAGGCAAACACCCTACCACTGTGCTATTGTTCCATTCTCTCTATTGTTCTTTTAAGAAACTTGACTCATATTGCTAACTGAGAAGCAAATCTACTAAAGTAGTGAAATCAAATAAATTAACAAGGTCTAAATTCATAGGATTTCAAAGACAATTTTTACATTTTTGTATAAAGGGATAATTTTGATAATGAGGTAAAGGATTATTTTGGATAAATTTGGATAATATTTTTAAATCTTTGATTTTGTTACCAAGGTTGATATTGAAGCAAAATATTTATCATGAATGGAAAGGGTAAAAAACATTTTAGTTATTTGTTTACTACAGTCAAAAGACTAGAGATAGGGACTCTTTGGGGGAAAGAAGGATTTATGTTGAAGACTAACTGATTTATATTGAATGATCTCAGAATGGCCTTTTAAATGTCACATCTCTGATCAATTTCATTCATATTTCCTGAGTTGGATGTGCCCCTGGCATGAGAGTGGCAGGGTGGTTCTCTTTGGCATAAGCACGTACAGATGATCAGATTCTTACATGCTTTGGAAAGAACACAATTGCTCATGCAGGTCAACTCCCTTTTTCTCTAGATGAAAACAAATAACGCCAGGAGATGAGAACTGACTTGCACAAAGTCATTTCCTGGCCAAGTGCAGAGCAAGGCTAAGACCTCCGAGCCAGACCTGCTTGCTCTTCAGTAGAACAGACTGTGGCTTGCCCACATTTATAGCTCTGCTATTACCCTCAGTCTGTGAACCGCAGAATAGCCCCAATTTCTCTATGCACTCATGCATGTAGAGCATGGAATGTATATTCAGCTTTGTGAAATTCTGTGAATCCCCTAACATGACTACTACCAAGTTCTCAACCAATAACACTTTTTTGAGTCTTAGAAGATTAGTTCCAAGCTTCCTTCACAGAATGTAACTTTTTTGCTGTCTCATTTTCCAAGTTGAGCACAAATTTTTTCTTATTCTATTATAAATGGATTTAATCTGATATAAGCTTAATGTTTCAATGAATATTTTAAGTTTCTGTACTTGAAAATAAATTTAATGAATTCATAAGGATGAATTTAATCACACACAAAATCTGGGGGCTAGAGCAATAAATAGTACCACACATAGAGCATTTGTCTTGCATGCAGTCAACCTGGCTTCAATCCCTGGAATCCCCTATAGTTCCCTGAGCATTTCCAGACATTATTCTTAAATGCAGAGGCATAAGTAACCCCTGAGCATTATTATGTGTGGCTCCCCTCCAAAAGAATTAGAATAAAATTAAATTAAAAACAGCATCTCACAAATGCAGTCACCATGTCTTCATTCAGTCAGTTAGACAGAGTCACTCTATTCTCAAACAATATAAACCAAGAGATATAAGCCAATATGTAAAAAGAAAAAAAAACGTATGAATATACCAGGAATATAGCTGAAAGCTGACAATCTTGGGGGTAGAAGCAAGCCAAGTCCCCTCCTTGCTCAAGCCATGCCACAAATGACTCTTTGCCAATGACCCTGCTTCACTGCTCATCTATGGCTTTCTACAGAAACATCAATCTCACCAAAACTCCAGGTATGCCTGTTTGTGGGCTAATATCAACAGGACTTTTATGAAGTGAATGTGAGCACCCTTCCACGTCCTTCTCGTACCTCGAGAGGCCTGATAGCTTAAAACATAACCCACAAAAGCCACAGTATCAGCAATAGTGCTTGGAATCCCAATATTTAATAGTGTCAGCTTCAATTTAGCAACATGCAAATTTAGATGGCAAGGAGTATCTAAAGCCACCTAATGTACAGAAACAAAGAAACAAAAAAATAACAGCATGATCAACTAATAACAATAGCTTACTAAACCTTCTGACAATGATTTAATGTTGATGACTATTGACAATGACTTCATTATTAGACACAATTCTTAAAAGAAAATATAATTTTTTCAAAACTTTCTTGCTGTACTCTTTCCTTTTCTTTTTATTTTCTTTCTTTTTTAATAATTTTCTCCCACTTAGCTGGTCATAAACAAATGTATTATGATCAACTATGTAAATTATGTGATACATGGTCTTTAAAAAATAATTTATATTGGAGTCGAAGCAATAGCACAGCGGTAGGGCATTTGCCTTGCATGCGACTGACCCAGGACGAACCTGGGTTTGATCCCCCTGTCCCATTTGGTCCTCCAAGCCAGGAGTGATTTCCTTTGTTTTTCTTTTTTTTTTTAATTTTTTATTTTTAATTATGAGAACAAAGATGCAAAGAAAGAGGACAAGGTAAAGTTACAGTGGAAGGACAATCACCCATAAACAGAATTAATCCCCTTGCTGATATCTGAACCTTGAACTTTCAGCTAAAGAACATTAAGAAAAATAAAACAGAACCGATGTACAATTACTTTGTCTCACAAATCCCCAGATTGTAATACATAATATTTCTTAGCAGCACACAAAGCAATCTAAAGCCATTAAACTTATGTAACTCCTTAAACATTGAAGGAAAAGTACTTTTTTACATTTCCATGCACATGCATATTAGTTTAAGTTAATCTCAAAAGTTTAAATGGGTTGTTTTTCTTAAAGATTAGAGTCAAAGGAGCACAGTAAAAACGGTGTTAGAGTGGCAATTATTTTTTGCATAGGCCGACCAAAATATGAGGGACATGGAAAGTAAAAGCCTTGGCCTAAATACAAGGAGACCCTACCCCTGAAGTTTCCTGGCATAAGACCAACTCTAGGCTCCAGGCAAACTAGTTTGTCCAATCCAAGTCATTGTCTGTAGTGCCATTATACTTTTATTTTTCACAATGTCTCTCTTGTTGTTATCATGTTTCTGTATTAAAGATACTGGAATCTGCATATCCTACATTGCAGTCAGGATGGTGCGGAGCGTCCTCTCATCTCACCTACAATTAAAGGGCAATGCAGAGAGCCCTGTCCTGTAAGCAGGTTGTCGTTGTTGTCAAATCTTCTTAGTGTTAAGGGAAGTCTCTTTTGAGCAGGTCAATGTCAGAGCAGTGGTAGGGTCTTCCCTGGTAGAGGATTGCTTCCAAGTGTTGGATGCTTCATAGATAGCTTTCCTGGTTCAGGAGTGAAGGGAGGATGCCCATTCTTCTGAGGCCTGTGCCTGGTCATTATATCAATGTTCAGACTGTAAGGTCCCATTGCACTACAAGATTTGTGTGTTCCAATCTCTATTAGATAAGAACTTATTTGTATGTATAGTATTTTCCAATTTTAATGTTCCTATGCAAACAAGGAACAATACTAGTGGCATTATCGGCGCATATGGGGGTCATAAGAACAAGTCCAACAATTCCCATAGCATGGTTCAATCATAAGCATTAAACTGAGGAACTCTTTCACCAAAATTCCTTATTGAACAGCTCACAAAGAGAAGAAAAGATAAAAAGTGAGTAGAATTGGCACTGTAAAAGGATACTTAGTAAGATTTATAGCTGTCAAAGAAAATACACATAAAATATCTAAAAGACATATGTGTCCATTTTATGTCTTTTGAAATAGTTGGGGATTGTTAAACCCAATGTACAACTTTGGTCTGTGATTAGGACTGTGAAGTACTGAAGTTAAAAAGAGTGAATGTGGGGTATTTATGGTTGGGGGTGAAAGAGTTAAGGAGTAATAATGAGCTTTGTAGGGGTGTGTGAAAGGGCAGAATCTGTTGGGGAAGAAGGTCAGTATTGGTGCCTAACAAGTTAATAACTGAGGTTAAAGAGGGTTAATTAAGGGGAAGATAACGAATCCGGATTGGGAAATGAAGGAGTAGAAGGGGCTCTGGTGTGGGAAGGGAAATATATCAGAGGGGCTATATGCATTGTATAGCTGAATTGTTTATGGATTAGGCTTGGTAGTCAGAGAGGACCACTGTATAGGAAGTCACGTCTACATATACACTGATCTTAGGGACCTATTTGAATGTTATCCTCCAAATCTAGAGCATTCCATTTTTTATCTTAGAAACAATCAAGAATTAAGAACATTTTTGGGTGAAGTTAAAAAGTATATATGTCACACGGGCTCATTTGCCCGCACACTTTTGAAAATGAATAATAGTAAGAAAAGAACCCCTAAATGGGGTCCAGTATGCATACAACAGGAGTTTGTTTCCCCAACCCTCCCCCAGGGCCCGATTTACCAGGCCCAACCCTGAAGACCAGTCTGGCATGGGGGGATCTCCGTCCCCTGGACTAAGTGGTCAGCCCAGGGGGGCTATGGCTAGCTGTCCTGCCCAGAGCCCCCAACATATCAGTGGGAGACACCCAGAAATCCTGGCATGTGGAGTCTTCTGAGTGCAGCCCCTGCTTCTGTAGTTTGTGTATGCATAGGGGAGGGATTTCTCTCCCCCACCTTCCCCCCAAAGCCTGATTTAGCAGGCCTGGCCCAGAAGACCAGTCTGGCATGGGTATCTCAGTCCCCTGGACTAAGTGGTCAGCCCGGGGGGCTTAGGGCTAGCTGCCCTGCCCAGAGCCCCCAACATACCAGTGGAAGACATCCAGAAGTGCCAGGAGATATTTCTAAGCACATAGACAGGAGTAACCCCTGAGCATCACTGAGTGTGGCACAAAAAACAAAAACAAAAAAAATTTATATTAAAAAGAAACATAATCTCTGCCTTGGAACAGCCCATCATCTATCAGAGCAGATACTACATCAGCAGTTACAGGAAATAGTCAAAGGAGTACCCATCGACAAGGTAGCAATATAAAAAGTAGTGTAAAAATAGAAAAGAACATAATGCAGGAAGATTTTTACTAGCACCCATCAAATTTTAGCTACTCTAATAATATAGGTACATATAAGCAACTTAAAAATAATAATGCTTTTGGGATCGGAGCTGTGGCTCAAGCGGTAAGGCATCTGCCTTGCCAGTGCTCGCCTAGGACAAATGGCAGCTCGATCCCCCAGCATCCCATATGGCCCCCCAAGCCAGGAGCTATTTCTGAACGCATAGCCAGGAGTAACCCCTGAGGGTCACTGGGTGTCCCCCCAAAAAATGCTTTTAACATAGTTAACATTTAACAAATAAGAATCATACTAGGATATGTAATTACAATAGTCAAACCAAGGAACAGTCTTAGGATCGATTTTCAAAAAATAAATCATTTACGTCAATTAATCATAATTTAAGTAATCTTAAAATTATTCTTGGCTAAAATAATAACTAAGCTATGCTTTCCAAATCTGTTGGATTTATAAATGATATCAGCTTAGTAAAATATATATAAAAGGTAGAGATCAAAGCAAATTTTCACATTTAAAAAATTTGTATGTACAAAAATGTTCATAACAACACTTTCATAATATAAACAAGACTGAGAAACAACTCAAAGATGCATTACCTATACCCTTAGATAATTAACTGTGGTTTAGTTTACATGATAAAATACATAATGATCTACAGTCATCTAATGACCTATAGTCAACACCCAATAACACAGATACCATGGATACAATGCTGATTAAAAGAGTAATACAGAAAATCTTTCCTACTGAATGATTCCATTGACATTAATTCCCAAAAGAGCAAACTGAATCTGCATTTTACTTTGAGTTAGATGGGGCAATAGTATTAGACTACTAAGTGACTCTCCACCTCATATCCATGACTGTGCTCTAAGGAAGTCCTTACTCTCTTTAGGGCCATCTTAAAGACAATCCAAACTTAGCAGCAGGAAAGTGAAGCATGAACAGGGAGAAGGAATCACAAGAACAAGTGACTTCAATCAAAATATACTGACAAGTAGCCAGAGAAATAATACAGCAGGTAGCATACTTGCCTTGCACACAGCCAACCCAAGTTCAATCCCTAGCATCCTTTATTGTTCCTTGAACTTACTTGTAAGAAGTAAACTCTAAACACATACCAGGAGTAAATTCTGAGCACAGCCAGATATGGCCCAAAAAAACAAACAAAAAATCAAACAATAAAAGTATTGACTATAAAAGTAAATAAATAAATTGTCCAATAAGCAAAAATTCATATCTCGTAGTGTCTGCTACTTTCTATGATCTAACAACTCTCATGATGGTCGATTTCAAGTACATATCAATTGTAGCATTCATAGGAAAGAAAGATGATCAGAATTTGCCTTGTAGCAGATTCAAAACATTACGGGCATGAGAATAGGTAGGTTATAGAAAACTGATCCTGCTAAATTTCTTGATACAAATGTGGGTTGCACATTAAACTGAACTTTATTCTTATGTACTTTAATTGATCAGTTTAAACAGTTAACTGTATATATAACAAGTTTATATATAAATACATGTAATTGTATGTGTCTATAACTACATATCTATGGAACTAACGTACATTCTTATAGACTTCTACATCAGATCCAATTAAAATACAGATAGTTTCATTTTAATACATATAATCAACAAATTATTCAACATGACAGTTAACTTTCAGTCATTGTGGTCTGATTTAGATTTATCCCAAAAACAATGGTTATGGTAAAAATCTGAAAATTTCTTACAGTGAAATTTAGCATCCAGGTACAATTAGCCAAGTTCCACAAGCATTAACATTTCATCTACCCAGGAAAGCATCCACCACACAAAGAAGTGCTGTTGGCAAGTTTAATCTAACATGATTGCTGATGTTGGCTACTTCTTAACAGCTACAACCTGAAAAACGCGTACATAATTGACTGCTGTCATTATCCTCAAACTGACTTGAAATAAAAAGTTGATGGTCCCTCCAAACTCTACTCAGCACAAAGAACTATACACACACCAGGGCACATATACACATCAGATATGCATATATATATATATACATCATGTACATGCACACATGATTTAGCTCTTAGTGACTATTGTCTCTCTGTCTTCAAAAAAAAAAAAACTGTGAGGTTAGAAATTGGCTTCATTTTGCATCAACCAATGAAGTCACACTTGGGGGACTCAGTCTAAAGCTGCCTTCGGTCCTCCGGCACAGAGCTCTCTGGAGCAGATAACACACATGTTCACACATGCCAGGCCCTGTGAATGGAAGACACCTGTCGAAGGTACCTGCTCTCCTGCTCTTTCTGATGGGGAATTAGGATTCCACCAGAGCCACTCTGAGCTACTCTCTATCACAGGGTCATCTCAGGACACAATGGCTGTGATGTGATATGCAAGCTCTTTCCCTAGAGTGAATGAACACTTACCCCCAAATCTTTTACACCACGAATTGAAATTTATGCAAATAAAGTACCAGCATTGGTTGGGGTTTCAAGACCGCAAACACTTGGTGACAAATTAGGACGTGACATGTTATTTTGTATCTGTAGTCTCCATTATCACCTCCTACTGAGCATAGCTACCTAGGGAGGAGACAATGAGCTATTTTAAAAACTCACTTTGCTATCCAAATATTGTATTTTTCTTCTAATGTTTTCCAAATAAGTAAATGAAAAAATGAAAGTACAATTAATTACTTTTAATTAATTACATGTCTTCTATTGAAGAAGTGAAAGTTAAATTCTCACATTCGAAATTTGTTCTCTAGGTAACAGACTATCGATAACATGTGCCTCACTCCTCAGATTCTGCTTTAGTGGGAGAAATTCTGTTCTCACTTCCCATGTGGAGATATGTGTTTCTAAATTTTCAAATCATGCACATAGGCATACGTTAATATGCTTACATGCATATAAAATACACAATGTTTATACATGTTTTCTTTATCACTCTCGTTGTTTGATAGTTGTTTTTTTATATTTCTGCCTTTGTTTCCAAACTTACCCTCTCTTGAGATTAAGGTGTTTTCTTTAGGGATCATTTAAGAAATATTTTTGAAAATTTGAGACAATTAGGTTCTATCTAGTGAAATAATGTCATATCACTTTTGGATTGTTAATTTTTATTATAGTTAAGAAGTGTTTATAGGGGGCCGGGCGGTGGCGCTGGAGATAAGGTGCCTGCGCTAACCTAGGACGGACCGTGGTTCGATCCCCCGGTTCCCCATATGGTCCCCCGTGCCTGCCAGGAGCGACTTCTGAGCGAATAGCCAGGAGTAACCCCTGAGCGTCGCTGAGTGTGGCCCAAAAAACCAAAAAAAAAAAAAAGTGTTTATAATGGTGTTGGCATTTATGATCTTGGTATTCATAGTTATGTTAATTCACTAAAAGTGCCTCAAACCTGCTTGTTAGTCATGTCGCTGTATCATATTCCACTGTGGATGCATTTTTTAAATCATCATACCATGTTACATAATCATGTTTCTTATTAAGAATTATTTTTATTTCCTGATATTAAAGAACATTTTAGTTTAAAATATTTATAAGGATCAGAGAAATAGTACAGCAAGTAAGGCACTAGCCTTGCATGCGACTGACCTGGAGTCTATCCATGGTACCATATAGGGTCACCAGACCCCTGGCAGGACCATTTCCTAAATCTAAGCACCACATGGTGTGATCGAAAATTTTTTTAAAAAATTGTATTTTAGTGTATAATATATTTATTCATTCAATAAACCTTTATGACATACTTTTATCTCCCAAATAGATAAATAAAATATATAATATTTTGGTTTAGGACACAAAAACCAAAATATCCAGAAGTGTTCAAGATTTACTCCTGATTCTGTGCACAGGGTTTACTCATGAAAGTGCTCAGGGGGACCATACAGAGTGCCAGGGATTGAACTCAGATTAGATATCTGAACCGTAAGAACTTTAGCCCTTGTTCTGTTTCTGCACTCAAAGTTTTCTAATTTTTTTATTCATTGTTATATTCCATCAGAAAAGATTAAAATAGTGGCAGATACTTATGAACATATTTGCTACCACCTGCCTCTTTTTCATTGAAAATTATCTTCCTGTTTTGATTAATATTGAGTTAATAGTCACCATTTTATAGTAACTGTATATAATCTGTAGATAGTTATTATCAATATCAATGTTAATAGTGGAATCACTTTTCATTTATTTGTTCTGTATTAGAAACAGTTCACTATGATTTCATTTATAGTAAAAAAAATATTAAGATTTAGAATGAATAGATATTCTTACCTATTCAAAATATTCTAAATTAAGTGATTCTTTAGAGTAGGGCAAAAAAGTCTATCCCCAAATATCTCCTATATTTTTATTTCTACAGATTTTACAAACTCATCCAAAAATTTCATTCTCAAGAATGAAACTTAAACCTTACATATATACATATATATGTATATATGTATATATGTATATATATGTATATGTATATATGTATATATTACATATATATGTAATATATATATACACACACACAATGTTTACATATGTTCTCCTTATCACTCTGATAGTTGTGGATGCTGCTTTTTTCAGGAATAAAATTTGCAGGCCTAATCTATCTGATACAAAATATAAAAACAAAGGGTATCTGTGAAAGATACGTTCAAGGGGCCCGGGAGATAGCATGTAGGTAAGGTGTTTGCCTTTCATGCAAAAGGTCATCGGTTCGAATCCCGGTGCCCCATAAGGTCCCCCGTGCCTGCCAGGAGCATTTTCTGAGCATGGAGCCAGGAGTAACCCCTGAGCGCTGCCAGGTGTGACCCAAAAAAACAAAAAAACAAAAAAACAAAAAAAAGAAAGAAAGAAAGATACATTCAAAAGCATTTCTAACTTCATTGACAAAGAAAAATGAAAATTCATATTAGTAAAAAAACATTCTAAATATATAGCATTTTAAATAAAAATGCATATAAAAATAAAGCTAGTCAACCATACCCAAAATCAAATCAAAATACTTAATTCACTTAGACCAAATTAACATTAAAATTAGACATATCAGCTATCTGGCCATGCCCTTGGAGGCTGAGGAAAGTAGAAGGCAATAAAAGATATTACTAATATCTTTAGCAGACATTGAAAACATTATACAACATATGCTCATTATTAAAAGACTTGACTTAATGCTAAAGAAATAGTATATTCTTTGGTATCAAATAAATTCCATTTGCGTTTCTATTATTTAAAGTAATTTCCCACATGCTTAATGTTATAATAGAGAATTCTAGCATTTACCTTCTTTGGTATGAATTTCTGAGTTGACACTGACAGGTTAGCAGATAAGTGGATCCTTAGTGTGTTTATCAGGAGTGGAAATATATGAATGAAAACTGATGCCCCACCCACAATGGCACTTTTCCAAAATGCAATGTTCATTGATTGACTGACAGCAAAAGATATTTTTAAAGGAATTCAAGGGGTTACGTATTTTTAAACAAATTTGTGCTCTATGCTTCAGCAAAATCAAATATTTAGCTTATTAAGTTAAATATTTATCTTTGCTCTTTCCAACTGAGTTTCTCTAGAGAGCGCTCGTAAGTTTTTTTATTATATTTTTATTTGTTCTGATTTAGTTTGTTTGGGGGAAGCAAGCCACACCAGCAGCATTTAGGAGTTACTTCTGGCTCTAATCAGAAATTACTCCTGGTAGGGTAGGGGGACCATTCGGGATGCCGGGGATTGAACCCAGGTCAGCAGTATACAAAGCAAATGCCCTTCCTGCTGTGCTATTGCTTCTGCCCAGCAGTTTACTTTTCTTCATATTCCCATTATTTTAGACATTCTCCTATAGTTGAAATTTTCTATTAGTCTAAATGTTTGAATCGATAGCATAGGACTTATAAAATGTACTTTTGAGATTTCTTTTGGGGGGTCACACCTGGCAATGGTCAGGAGTTACTCCTACTTTGCGCCCAGAAATTGCTCCTGGTAGGCACTGAGGACCAAATGGGATGCCGGGGTTCAAACTACCATCCATACTGGATGGGTTAGGTTCAAGGCAAATGCCCTACTGCTATGCTATCTCTCCAATTCCATTGAGATATTTTTAATTAATTTTTTTTCCTGAAAATTCCTTAGGATGGGAGTGAAGTTTGCTATTTTATAGTTGACTACTAAAAGATGGGGATTAAAAAATTACTAAAACCCATTGAGAGGCAGAAAAAAAAATTTCTAGAAGAAAACTGATTTGCTAAGAACCAATGCTTGTAGATTCTATACAATTTTACCTCCTCTGTGTTGTAACTTGCTTGTTTCTTTATACTATTTATCTCAATATTTTTAATCCCCACCCCATACGTACTCACTTTACTTCTCTCCCTTCCTCCCTTCTTCCTTTTCCTCCTTTTCCATTGGGCTTCTTTTAAAAAAAAAACTTTTATGGTAGAGTATATCCCACACTAAAAGCATAAATTCTTTTTTTTTGTTTGTTTTGTTTTTTTTTGGGCCACACCCAGTGACACTCAGGGGTTACTCCTGGCTATGCACTCAGAAGTTGCTCCTGGCAGGCACGAGGGACCATATATGGGGAACCGGGGAATCGAACCGCAGTCAGTCCTAGGTTAGCACAGGCACCTTACCTCTAGCGCCACCGCCCGGCCCCTAATAGCATAAATTCTAAAACTTCACTATAATTGTGTTGTTCCTTTCAACCTTAACATTCTAAGATCCTGACTCAAGACAAAGGTTATTCTGTAAGAGAAGTTTGGGGCAAGAAAAACTTGAAGAATTGACATGATTAAAGACAACAGGATTCATAGCTGGCCTGATTCCCTTTTCAATATGACATTTGTCTTCCTCTTCAACTTTCTTGTCAGACAAAAAAAATTATCTGAAAACAAGCCCAACAAATACTAAAACTTTTTCATTTGAAGCTTTTCTTTTTTTTTCTCTCTAAGTACATCCATAAAATTCTTAAAACATCTAAAAAAATCACTGATTTTACTTCTATGGGAAGCTGGAAGCTTTTAACAATTTCTAATAATCAGTCACTGTTTCATACCTATTGATCCTGCCAAGCATTCCCCTTCAAATTGGGCACTATTTTCACTTAGAAGATGCATATTTTTACTGAACTGTGCATATCTGTTAAAGAGCAGAAAAACAACACAGTTCCATTTATTATGGTTGCCTGTCAATACTCATTGCATTGGCTTTCTCAAGGATTGGTGTATGAGCAAATTCAAAGCTTGTCTGACTATCTGCAATCTAAAATTGCATCTCAAGTAACCCAACAAAGATCTGGCTACAAGATAACTTGCCTGACAAGCCTAAAAATGTAGTGTGATGTGATTGTTCCTTCAGTGATGATGAAACACACCACTACATGCAGCTAAATGTCACAATCATTGATCAGTTGCTAAAGATGGCATGAAAATGTCTCTGTGCCAAATACCATGTAAGATTGTATATACAACTCTGGTTTGAGCTCTGGTGAGATTAGACAAAGTCAGAAATATTTACTCTCTGGTTCCTTATTATTATTCTTCTGGTTCCTTATTATTATTATTATTATTCTGAATCTTGCTTTAAATAATGTAATGTCACAATTCCAAAGCCTCTGAAGTTAGTAAACTCTTGGTCATATCATTTTTCCTTTCATTGAAGGAATATCATTTTTTGAGGGGTGGGAACAATGGTTGATGCTCAGGGGTTACTCCCAGCTATGCGCTCAGTAATCACTCCTGGCTTAGGGGAACCATATGGGACACCGGGGGATCAAACCCCAGTCTGTTCTAAGCTAGCGCTTGCAAGGCAAATGCCTTACCTCTAACACCACCACTCTGGCCCTTGTATATCATTTCTTAAATTAAAAATATGCATTTCGGGGCTGGAGAGATAGATAGCACAGCGGTAAGGCATTTGCCTTTCATGCAGAAGGATGGTGGTTTGAATCCTGGCATCCCATATGATCCCCAAGCCTACTGGGGGTGATTTCTGAGCGTAGAACCAGGAGTAACCCCTGAGTGCTGCCGTGTGTGACCCAAAAACCAAAATAAAAAAATGCATCTTAAGGGCCAGAGTGATAGCATAGCAGTTAGAACATTTCCTTGCATGCAGCTGACCTGGGACAGACCCAGGTTTGATCCCTTTCATCCTATCTGGTTCACTGAGCCTGCCAGGAGCAATTTCTGAATGCAGAGTCAGGAGTAACTCCATATATATATATATATATATATATATATATATATATATATATATATATATATATATATATATATATATATATATATATATATATATATATATATATATATATATATATATATATATATATATATATATATATATATATATATACATATATATATATACATATATATATTTATATATATATATACATATATATATATACATCTCAAAGCTAGAGAGGGAGTTCAATGGACTGAGCACATATTAGCATGCAAGAAACCTGGCTTCAATTCTAAGAGCTCATAGTCGCCCCAAGAATCACCAAGAGAGAGAAACCCTCAAATACTAAGTTGAGAGTCTCAGAAGTGGACAAATATAATCAAAGTAAAGCTTGTGCATTTGGGTTGAATCTTAATCCCAGAGAAAAACCAGGCAGAAATCCAGACATTCTCTGGGTGAGGAGTAAGTGCCTTCTATGGCTGGGTACTGAGTAAGTAATGACCAGGAAAGTGTCCCTGCATCTGTGACACCCAGTGAAGCAGGAGCTACACCTACAGCATCTAAACAGAATTAGCATTTTTAGAGCATAAAAATAAGGCACTATCTTCCAATACATCCATTGTCTCATTCAGTCCTTCCAGTTAGAGGACATGGGGGAATAATTAACATCCCAAAGTGACTAACGAGAAAACTAGGACTCAGACGAGTCAAGATGTTCCCAGTCAGGGTGGTACTGTAATACTTTCCGATGTCTCTCTGTGATCCCAAGTCCAAAGTTTGGCAGCACCTGGAACTGACAATGTCAGGACAACAATCTCCCACAGGCACAACCTATCAGCAACCTCTTGTCTATAGCCCAGCACATACCTGGGAGCCAGTGAGGAGTCTCCCCGCAAACTGTGATAAAGGCAAGTCTTGAGCCTACACAGGAGAGAAGAGCAAGTCCTCTTGCTGATGGAAACTAGTGAGGATCTGTGTTGTGCAAGTCATTCTGTAACTTCTAGATAATGAATTCATTCATGAATCAGAATAATTAGCCTATAAGACAAGAAGGGAGAGACACACACTTAAGGTCATTAACTGAATTAATTAGAGATTAAGGTAATTATCTCTAAGCTCTAAGTCTCTTATCATTCTTGTAGAATAGACCATTCCCCTTTCCAGCTACCCCTGTCATGTCCTCACAGCACAGAGTCTTCATCAAAAAGCATAGGACGGGTCCTACTTCCTGCTTCTGGTTCTTGTATTCCTGAATTCTTCATAGGGACCAGAAAAATTAAAATCCATCCATTGAGTTTTCAGCTGAATGGCATACAGCCATGAGGGACGTATGAGGGATGGCTTTTCATGGTCTATCAAAATTCACTGCCAGCAAGTGGGCAGAACCAACAGAATCAATAGCTTTTATCTCTAAAGGAAGATTTTAAATTTAACAGACTGGACATATAGCAACAAGATCTTACTAAACCTTTTGCCATGGTATTAATGACTTCATTAGTGATACAATAATTTTCACAAGTAAGCTTACTACTGTACTTTTTCTTTTCTTTCTTCTCTTCCATTTTATTTTTATTTTATGTTTAGTTTTTAATAGTTTTGCTATAACTTATCTGGAAACAAATAAATTTGATCAACTATGTGATGCATTTAAAATAAAATAAAAAAGAATCTGAAAAAATTAAAAGTAGCACATAACTTTAAAATATGAAATAGTGTTTATGTAAATCAGAAGTCTCCCAGAAAGAAGCAACATAGCTGAGAATATAAGTTTATTATTGAACAATGAGATTTATTACATGGTACTCGAATGAAGATGAAGTTACAGACCAACTGAGAAGAATTGAGAGTCCTGAGGTAAGCCCCTAGATTTATGGCAAAGGAACTAAATATATAAAGTAGACCAAAGAAAAATTCTCCAATAAATGGTGTTGGAAAACTGAATAGTCACATGTTAAGAAATAAAAATTTTATCCAAAAGTGAACTCAAAGTGGATTAAAGATTAGATAAGAATATATATTAATATTAAATATTAGACCAGAATCTATAAAATATATGGAAGAAAACATCTGCATACCTCTCCTAGAAATTGACCACAGAAGTGTCTTCATCAAGATGACCACAATGGCAAAGATAACAAAAATAAATAAATAGGACTATACTAAATTTAAAAACACTTCTGTACAACAAAAGAAACTCAAGCTCAAATAAAAAAGACACTTTATTGTGGAAGAATATGAACACTTTATATAGAAGAAAATATTTACACACAATACATCAGGTAAAGGACTAAAATCCAGGACCTATAAGACACACAAAACTCAATGAATAAGGGCTGGAGAGATAGCATAACGGTAGGGCATTTGCCTTGCATATGGCCAACACAGGATGGATGGTGGTTTGAAACCCGGCATCCCATATGGTCTCCTGAGCCTGCCAGAAGTGGCACAGAGCCAGGAGTAACCTCTGAGCACTCCCAGGTGTGTGTGACCCCACCAAAAAAAGTCAAGGAATAAAAAATATCCAGTAACTATCCACAAATGGAGATGAGCAGGTCTATCAAAATATTTCTCATTATTACTCATTATTAAGGAAATTCAAATCAAAACAGCAATGAAATATATCACAGTTGTGATAATGTTAAAAATTCTGGAAACAAAAAAAAATTCTGGAAACAGCCAATATTGGTGGGTTTGTGGTGAGAAAGGAGCTCTCATCCAGTGTACGTGGGAATATTGCCTGACTCACCCTCTATGGAAAGCGCTATGGAGAACTCTCTAAAATATTGGAATAGAGCTTCCATCTGATCTAGAAATACAATGGTTTGACATTATTCCCCCCCAAAAAATGCCATTAATTCTAAAGTTTATATGAACAACTATTTAATTACTGCACTGGTATAATGGCCAAGATATGAAAACAACACAATTGCCCATCTACAGACGAAAGGTTCAAAAAGTTATGGTATGCATATACAATAAAATATTATGAAGAATTAAGGAAAAATTATGCAATTTGCATCAACAGTGAATGAAACTATAGGATATCATGCTGAGTGAAGTCAATTAAAAGGAAAGATTAGATACATAGTGATCTCATGTGGGACAAAGATACACAATAAGAGAGCAACCATGCTACAAAGGCAACACAATGGTATTCACACAACAAATGAATGGACAGAATGTTGGGGTCATTGAAAAAGGAAGGTGGGTTTACTACTCATAAATGTGGTGTTGCAATTATGTGCAAGGGAAACCATCATTAATAGTATAAAATCACAGAATCTCCATCAATAAAAAAATAGTTAAAATTATAAGACTACAAAAAATAATAAAATTAGTAAATATTGAATTAGGCAGATGGTTGGGAATATAAGGCAGTAGAGTATAAATTTTAAATGAAGGAAATAGTTTAGGAAAATGAAAGCTCTTTTATAATATAAAAATAAAAGCAATTAGAAGTTCATCAAAATCCACAATGTCATGGTCAGAGAGATAGTACTGTTGCAATGCAACTGGTCCTGATTCAACACCTGGTACTGCATATGGTCTCCCAAGTACCATCAGGGAACACTACTTAGCACAGAGTCAGGAATAGATTCTGACTGTCCCTAGGCAAAACCCAAAAAAAAGAAAAAGCATAAATACCACTTCTTGCTTTCTGTTCATTTCTTTTCATAGGTGAGCACAAACAGTACTTGTACTTTTGAGTCTTACTAATTGTCATTTAGTACTTCTACTAAAATATATCCTATAGTTTAAAAATTCCTCACTAGGAACTGGAAAGATAGAAATGTGAGTATACTCAAAAGCACCAATAATATAATATGGCATTGTTCCTTTTTGCATAGGCACACTAAAATGGGGAACAGCAGTTCTCAGGGGTTACTCCTGGCTCTATTCTGAGAAATCACCCCTGGCAGGCACAGGGGACCATATGAGATGCCGGGATTTGAATCACTGTCCTTCTGCATGAAAGACAAATGCCTTACTTCCATGCTATCTCTTGGGCACTCAAAAAATGGGGAAATATTAATAGTTCTTATCTAATAGTGATAAAAACCCATAAATTTTATAATACAGGTGTGGTTTCCACCCTGAATATTTGTCATGAGGACTTAACTTAGACCTCAAGTGATCAGACATCAATTTTCCAACCCCAAATCCCAGATCCCAACCTTAGAACTGGCACATTTCCCTGCACCAGCAACAGGAATCAATTTCCCCTCCCCAAGGGGAAGCTCTAATACTACTCCGCACCAACTTGAGCCAGGGTAGGTTCATTTGACACCCTGACGATGAGGAGACAGCAACAACTTAATCTAAGGGTAAGTTTCCCTACTTTAACAACTAATGGCAAGAGAAATCAGAAGATGCTTTATCCTGTGCAAAAACCAAGTTCTCTAAATACAGAAGACTGTCGACAGCAACTGCCACTGAGCAGAACTTTTCCTGGGACCATAAAGAAATTATCCTAGTCTTTGTCCTAGGATCTGTGCAAAAACCAAGATATCTAAATACAGAGGACTGACTTTAACAACTACAACTGAGCAGAATGCTTCCTGGCACTATAAAGGAAGATCTTGGGGTTTGATAACTAACATGCCTGGAGCCTGTAGTTGGTCTCATAACAGTATGCTTCAAGGGTAGAAACACCCTGGATCTCTTAAGTCAAGTAATTTCCTTTCTAATTGTCGCAATATTTACTGCACCTATGGAAAAAAATTTTGTCACATCTGCCTCTCCATTTTTTATTTCGTTTTTTCTCTTTTTCTTTATTTCTTCTTTTAATTTTATTTATATTTATAGCTTCTAGACTTTATTTATAGCTATTCATTTATAGCTCCCAAGTGTTTTTTTAAGAACCATTGAACATGAATCATCTTGTTCTGCTTCATATTTCTGTCTTCCTACAAACTGAGAAAAAAAAGTAGTAAATGGGACCCAGGGGCCAAGTGGTCTCAGGAGCATTGAGTGGAAATAAAAAATGGTCAAAACTAAATACTCAAACCAAAGCCAATTACAGTAGAATCAAGAGACCCAAACTACAACAAGCTATACACAAAAGGGACCTGTTACACTAGCAATCCAGAGGGCTAAGGGTGGCGGTATGGGAGGTATGCTGGGAACTCTGGTGGAGAGAGATCAACACTGGTGGTGGAAATGGCCCTTATTCACTGTAACTATATACCTTAAAAACAACTGTGAAAAAATTGTAATCCACATTGGTCTCAATAAAAATTATAAATGAAAACAGTAAAAGAAAAGTGGGTAGAACATTTGCCTTGTAGGTGGCCAACCCGGGTTAGATTCCTAGCATCATATGATCTCCGGAGTCTTCGAAGAGTCAGAGTCAGAGCTAGGAGTAAGCCCTAAGTACCACAAGGTGTGACCCAAAAACAAAAATAAATTAAAATTCTTCACCTGAATTTTTTTTGTGTGTGGTTTTTGGGTCACACCCAGCAGTGCTCAGGGGTTACTCCTGGCTCCATGCTCAGAAATTGCTCCTGGCAGGCACGGGGGACCATATGGGGCACCGGGATTTGAACCGATGACCTTTTGCATGAAAGGCAAACGCCGTACCTCCATGCTATCTCATGGGTCCCACCTGAATTATTTTTAACTGACTACATGAGCACTGTAAATTACTCATTCATTCTTTAATTATACTTTTAAGTGGTTATTGGTTTTCTTGTGTTAATTATCATTCTTTTTTTTTTGGTTTTTGGTTTTGGGGCCACACCCAGTGACGCTCAGGGGTTACTCCTGGCTACGCACTCAGAAGTCGCTCCTGGCAGGCACGGGGGACCATATGGGAACCGGGGGATCTAACCGTGGTCCGTCCTAGGCAAGGCAGCAGGCACCTTACCTCCTGTGCCACCTCCCGGCTCCCAATTATCATTCTTTATTTGGGACCTGTTGTCCACAGTTTACAGAATCTTCTTATCACAGATACCAGACATTGATTTCATGGATAAAATTCTTGGTTGACTACACCATGTCAAATAAATCCATGAAAATTCTACTAACAGTCCTAACATTGCTATTTACTCATCATATTTTTTATTCCATAAACTTAGCAATAAGGGATAGGACAGAGCTCAGGGCCAGAAAGGTGCATCTCTTGCATAAACATGAACTCAAGTTCATTTGCCAGCATACCATGCTTCCCCCACCCCAGCACTCATGTGCTCCCAGCACAATCAACCCAAGACTTGAATAGCCTGACTTGGTAACTAACCCTCCCTCTGCTAAAGAAGGAAGGAAGCTCAGAAGAGAGGGCCACAGGTGGTGGGCTCTGTGTGACTCTCATCTAAAGCTTTCTCTGCATCTGCACAACTACAGAATCTATTAGACCATCAGATATTCCTGCAAGCCACCTGTAGAGCTTCCTTCAAGAGTCAGCTTGGGTGGTAACAGGGTGTAACAGGGTGAGCACCATAGGCAATCTACCTGTCTTATAGTCATCCCTTTGATTTGGGTCCTGTTGCAATTATCTGTCTGAATTTGAGTTTCTCTAGCAACAGGGTCCAAAGTGCATGCTACTGTGAAACTCAGAGAAAAGGTCTGACTCTTTAGTTTATTTCTATATGTACACAAAACTAGATGGAATAAAGACAGTATATGGAATTTTTCCAGAAACAGATTGCCCTGAGTAATAAATAATGTTCTGCCTGATTTCTC
>PVKC010006140.1:0-31722 GCA_004027635.1 Crocidura indochinensis | reverse complement strand
CACAAGAATACAATACAAAAACCCCTTCCTCACACCTATATTTATTGCAGCACTATTCATAATAGCCAGGCTCTGGAAACAACCAAGATGCCCTTCAACAGACGAGTGGCTAAAGAAACTGTGGTACATATACACAATGGAATATTATGCAGCTGTCAGGAGAGATGAAGTCATGAAATTTTCATATACATGGATGCACGTGGAATCTATTATGCTGAGTGAAATAAGTCAGAGGGAGATAGATAGATGCAGAATGGTATCACTCATCTATGGGTTTTAAGGAAAATATAAGCCATTTTTGTAACAATACTCAGAATGAGGGAACTGAAAAGCCTGTATGGAGTACAGGTGGGGGTGGGTTGGGAGGGAGGGAGTTTGGGGACACTGGTGGCAGGAAAGTTGCATTAGTGAAGGGGGTGCTTAAAAAAGAAGTTTAAGAAAAAACAAAAAAGAAAAGGAAAAATAAGGTCTCCCAATTCTTATCACAGATTGTGTTCTTTACACTGACTGTATAGTAAGAGGAGGTACAGTAAATGCACCCCATATACACCTCAACCCAGACCCTTGCCAGGTCTGTATTGTCAATCTGGGGACAAAAAAAAATAAAGACATGGATATAACACATCTGAAATTCTTCTGGAACAATAAACACCCAAGAACATCTAGAGCAAACCTTGAAAAAGGAATATGGGATGCATTACTTTCCCCAACTTTAAATCATATTACAAATCAATAGCCATTAAAACAGTATGGTATTGAAATAAAGGCATTAAAATAGAAATAGTCATTAAAATAACATGGTATTGAAATAAAGACCCTCAGATCAGTGGGATGGACTATTCAGAGAATGCTCCCCAGATGTAAATCAATTAATGTTTGATAAAGGGGAAAGAAATGCAAAATGGAACAAGGAATGCCTCTTCAACAAGTGGTTTTCGCACAACTGGTCAGTCACTTGCATAAAAACAAACTCAGACCTCCAGCTAACACCATACATCATAGTAAAATGCAAAAGAATTTGGGGCCGGAGAGAAAGCATGTCCTTTCATACAGAAGGACAGTTGTTTTAAATCCCGGCATACCATATCATCCCCTGTGCCTGCCAGGGGCAATTTCTGAGCATAGAGCCAGGAGTAATTCCTGAGTGCTGCCAGGTGTGACCCCCCCAAATTAAAGACCTTCATATCAAACCTGAAACCAGAAGGTATACAGAACAATATGTATGTATAACACTCGAGGACATTGAAACTAAAGACATCTTCAAGGAAGAAACATTGCTCTCTTAGCAAGTCAAAGCAGAGATAAACGGGTGAGACTATATTAGCTGAGAAGCTTCTGCACCCAAAGGAAATAATGCCTAGGATACAAAATCCATCCACAGAATGGGAGAAGCTATTCACCATATATCCATCAGATAAGGGGCTAATATCTAAAATATTCTAGGTACTGACAGAATATAGCAAAAGAAAATCTAACCCTATCAAAAATGGGGAGAATGAACAGACAATTTCTCTAAGAAGAAATACAAATGACCTAAAGACACATGAAAAATGCTCCACACCACCAATCATCAGGGAGATGCAAATCAAAACAACTATGAGGAATCATCTCACACCACAGAGACTGGCACACATCAAAATGAACAAGAACAGTCAGTGCTGGCAGTGATGTGGAGAAAGGAACTCTCATTCATTGCTGGTGGGAATACCATCTACTCTTGCCCTTATGGAAAACAATATGAAGATTCTTCAATAAAAAGGAAATTGAGCTCCCATTTGAACCAGCTATACCACTCCTAGGGATATATCCTAAGAACTCAAAAATTCAATAAAAAAAATCCCTTTCTCACACCTGTATTCATCGCAGCACTTTTTACAATAGCCAGACTCTTGAAACAACCAAGATGCCCTTTAATACATGAATGGCTAAAAAAGCTGTGGTACATATACACAATGGAATATTATGCAGGAGAGATGAAGTCATGAAATTTTCCTATACATGGATATACATGGACTTTATTATGCTGAGCGAAGAGAGAGACACCAAATAGTCTCACTCATCTATGGGTTTTAAGAAAAATTAAAGACATTGAATTAATTCCCAGAGTTGAGCCCAGAAGGACTGGCTCAAGATATGAAGCTCACCACAAAGAGTTGTGAGTGCAGTTAGAGAAATAACTACACTGAGAACTATCATAACAATGTCAGTGAGTGAGAGATGTAGAAAACCTGTCTTGAATAGAGGTCATGGTGGGAAGGAAAGAAGTGTGGGATTGGTGATAAGAAGGTTTCACAAGTGAAGGAGGGTGTTCTTGTTATGACTGAAACCCAACTACAATTATGTTTGTAATCATGGTGCTTAAATAAAAAATATTGAATTAGAAAACAGACAAAAACAATTAAAATAAAACGATTGTATATATTTATCTGTATACTTTTGGAACTATTTCTCCTAAAATTAGGATTTATTGAAGAGCTCTAAACAGTAGTGTTATTTCAAAAAGTATTATAAGAACACCACAGTTGTGAAGAAAATGGATTGAAGAAAGCTGAAACTGATGTCAGGGAAACCAGTTGCAGAACATTTATAATTAACCAGGCAAGAAATACCATGGTCTGGATTATAATATATGGAGAAATGTTTTTTTATGTACTTTATAATAGAAGGCAATAGAATAGGTACCAGGGACTCAATAAGTAATATGGTTGTCAAAATCACATAAAACATGTATTTTTCACTGCAATGGGGACGTGAATACAATAAGAAAGAAAAGAAAAGGCAAGAATCCTAAGTATTAAAAGATAATGACAATACATTAGACTAATTGACAAAAATTAAGAACCATGATGAATTCATGAAATAAAAGGAAGAGAAGCCAAATATAAATAGATAAAAGCAAGACAATTTAACTTTGAAAATATTTGAATAAAGTCAGATAAGCTAGATACTAATCATGAGAGAGTGAAGGATAAATCAAGGAAGGATTATCAAACTGTAAACTTATTTAATAGGCCCACATTGATCTAGATGATGGGGACTTTTCTAAGTTGTTTGTGGCTTTTCTTTCTAGTTCTCTGCTAAATTTTGTTATATGTTTGAATATAAAAGATAACTTTTTGAAAAAAATTATTATGAGGTGCCAATTTATTTAATACCAAAATTCCTTTTTTGTCTTGTCATTATATTTTTACTTTAAATAACACGATGGCTCTGTGGTTATCAAGTTTAGCCTATGGAGGCTTGTTAAATTTGTTTTCAGAAACCATGAACAGAGCTTTTGAATTGGTGAGTTTAATGAAAATTTTGGACTAAAAAGGAAAAAAAAATCACAAATTTTATCCTAAAAATGAATAAAAATCCTAAGCATTAGTTTAATAGTTTCATGCCAAATACATTCATAATACAGCATAACACAAATATTATGTTAGAGTGAAGTCTTCCTTAGCAGTGCTGGAAATTTCACAAGAAAGCATTGAATTTTGCATGCCATAATTTGCTCACTTGATAGTTCTCATTTATCTGCAAACCAAAGATAATTTTTCCTAAATAAATTAAACCATCAAAATAATACTTAAAACGGGAAAATAATAATGTATTTGCATGCTATAAATAAATACTGCATAGTCAAAAATTAACTGGGCCTAGTGACAAAAAATGTCTCATTCAAACTGCAAATGGATCATCATTTAGAAACTATTTTCCAAGTAAGAATTAGATATTTTTCTCAATAAATAGGATTTTATTTTCAGTTTACAATTAATTTTGAAGAAATATTAAAATTTTACTTATTTATAAATTTTTATATTTTTCAGCAAGTCATTATGTAATAACCAATTGTACATGATATCATATGCAAAGAATTTATGAGTTTAAATTTCATTCTTCTCTCTAGGATATATTTACGTGTGTGTGTGTGTTTAGGGTCACATCTGGCAGCATTCAGCAGTTACTCCTGGCTCTGCACTCAGAAATTGCTCCTGGTGGGCATGAGGACTATATGGGATGCCAGAATTTGACCTGCTCTCTGTCCTGGTTGACTGTGTGCAAAGCAAATGCCTTACTGCTGTGCTATCTCTCTAGCCCCTAGGATATATCTAATTCCAAATAAATAGTTAACTACTTCCAAAGGAGTCTCTAGTGGAAAAGATAACTCAAGTACAGGATATTTGGAAATTTTTAACATTTCTCTGTATTTTGCCTTGAATGAATATATGTCCTTAACTTTCATAACTTTTTAGAATTTGTACTTGTAAATTTTTCTATTACTTATATATCATTTATAGCATAAAATTGAAAAAGTATTATCACTAGAAATAAAAATTAAATTATTCTTTTTATGACTTTATTATACTTTTCTATTATAAAAATGTTTTTTTCTAATATATTTTATTGCATTTCTTACTTTATACCACTACCAGAGAATAATGACCATTATATTTGTTCCCAGCTTTTCAAAAGTCAGAGTCAGGAGATGGATATTAACTAGAAGCATAAGCTATAAAAGGGTAAACTCTATGTTAAGGCCATCATAGCAAAAGCAAAATGGCATAAGCACAAACATCAGGCTGCCTTTGATGTTGGTTTTCACTTAGCCAAGAGTTCCACTTTCACTTTCAATAAAGTAGAAAAGTTTTATACAAGAATATACTATTTAAGACATGATATATATTTATTTCAATATTGAATTTGAATTGAAGTTAAATATTGAATTCAAATTGAAAGTTGAGTATTGAATTCATTTGAATTTGAATATTGAATGTATACATCCAAAAAAACTTACCACATGGTTCTGCTTTTACTGCTAGTAGTGGTCAGGAAAATTAAGTTAGTTATAATACTGCTACTGAAATTGTCTTTGATGGAGATTCTCCATGAGTACTTTAAAATATCTACTTAATAAACATAAATATAAATATAAAATAAAATGTGCATAGTTTTCAAAAACAAGCTAAAGTTCTATTCATATTCCTATACATATTGTTCAAGTTGGTTTATGTATACTGTGTTTATTAATGTAATTTTATTATTTTAATAATTTATAATTAATTCATATTAATATTATTATAATTTTATATGTTATAATATTATTATACTTTATATTAATTATAATAATTTGATAGTTAATGTAAAATTTTATTAATGCCAGAAATGTATAGTAGATAAACAGAGCTCCAGCCTCAAAATTTGAAACCCTGGGTTAAAGTTTCATGGCTGTTGAATACTTTGTTTAGAATATTTATAGTTCCACAAATATTGCAACCAATCATTTTCTATCATTCCCTTTCTGTGTCTGTCAATTATCAAATGATAACTACACTGTTTTTCCATGCTACCTGGACTTTTCTATCCTCTATTTTCTTTGCATATCTGTGTTCTTTGCTTGTAATGCTTATCTTTGATTTGCACATATCTAAATCCTATCCATCCTCTGACTCATTTTCTTCTTTTCTTCCTCTGAAGCTCCCAAAGCTTCATTAACATTACATCTACTAATATTATCCATATTCATCTTTCTTCTTCTCTTTGATTTATTTATTTTTTTGAGGGCCACCACATCTAACAGTGTTCTGGGCTTATTTCTGCTCTGTACTCGGGAATTATTTCTAGGGCACAATCTAGGATACCAGAGATCAAACTCTGGTCAAATGTATGCAGGCATAGATCTATACTCTCTCTCTCTCTCTCTCTCTCTCTCTCTCTAGCCTCAGATTGCATGCCTTGACTAGAATATAATCAATATAACTTGACAGATTTTGCTCCTTCCATTTTTTTTTTTGGTTTTTTTGGGCCACACCCGTTTGATGCTCAGGGGTTACTCCTGGCTAAGTGCTCAGAAATTGCCCTGGCTTGGGGGTACCATATGGGACTCCAGGGGAATCAAACCGTCGTCGTTCCTTGGCTAGCACTTGCAAGGCAGACACCTTACCTCTAGCGCCACCTCGCTGGCCCCTGCTCCTTCCACTTTATTCCCTTTCTCAATGCATGATGTTGTTGAAATATTGGTTGAATAAATAGCCAAGAGAGATTTTGTTATCTAATTAGTAAAATGGGAGAGAAAATTCCTACTTCACAAAGGACTAAATTTGGCATTTAATTGAACATGTTAAATGAATACACTGTGTAAGCAAAAATATGCTGCAAAAATATTTGAATGCTATTTTAGGAGTAGGACTGATATCTGTACATGAGAAAAATAAATATTAGAAATAAAAGTTTATTCTGTGTACTGCTAAACTTCAGTAAATATCTTTTTGTTCAGAGTACTGTGAGAAATGAATTGAATGAAAAACTCCTTAATTTTTGGGGGGGTCAGGTGAAAGATGCTTCTCTAAATCTTTTATACCAAAATGGTCTGGACAGTAAGGGCTGACTCATGCCCTCTATGATGATACTCATGTTTAAATAGCAGGGACATGGAGATAATATTTTTTTAATTTGCAGCTGAAAAATCACAAAACTCTCCATAGGTTTCCGTCAGCAACCTACTTGTTTTCAATTCTGTTTGATAATTTTTTCAAGTGCTAATGAAGTTTTGTGTCAATTCAAAGTAACAAGGCAGTGTGGCAGGAGAGTTTAGCACAAGCAGAAAATTCCCCACTCTTTTGTCAAGCACTGTTGAACTGCAAGTTAGTAAATACCAGTAATAACAACTTTAATGTGTTATTCCATGAATATAAAGGATAAATGGGGATGAAAATTAGGACTCTTTCTGTTTAGGAATTTAAGGCAGAATAAAGAAAATTCAAGTTTTATATTACAAAAACAAAAGGAAATTGCAACAAATTGCTTTGTTTCTATTAATTATTGATGCATGATTCTGAACTTGGTAGTGGTATAGAAGCAATGACATTATGTGATGTGAAGACTTTTTAAATGATATTTTTAATTTTTTCCATTTGTCCTTCAATTAGTGATAAGAAATAATTGTAGTATAACAATAAAAGTATGAATTCTAAAGTAGTAAGATAGACAAACTTCTTAAAGCTGTCAGTTTTATGGACCACTTGTATAAATCGATCAAGCTACTAACCTCTAATTTTCTCATATCTACAATATGAAATAATAATATATACAGGTTGCATATTGTCATTGAGGCTTCACAAACATAGTATACTCAAAGCACTTGACTTTATATATAGTAAAATCTCAATTGATATTAGCCACCACTTTTTCCATATTGGGGACAAGCAGATACATTACCCCTTTCATTTGCATACATACATAGACTAATCTCAGTTTCTTTAGCTGTAAAATAGGAAGATGAAACCAACAACAAAAAGATATTTTGGTACTAAAATAAAAATGATACAGTTAAAATAGGCTACAAAATTATACGAAAAGTGCATCAAGAGGGTTAGTGTGAATTTTTTCAGAAAATCAGGGGAAAAATTTCTTTGTTTCACTTTCATATATATATATATATATATATATATATTCACAGAACCGACAAACAGAAACCAAAGGAATGTCAAATGTGAGCATGTCAAATTAATAATGGTGACATTGAGATGCCTATCATTCAAGTGTTATTTTCAAGTTATAAAGAAATGACTAAGATGAAGATATACAGGTTAAATCCTCCAGGTAATGAATAGGGCAGACTTGGAATGAGAAGGCCAGGAACCAAAACCACTTATGAAGGCAGTGAAAGTTAAGGTGTATTGCTGGTTCCAACCAGCTGCCACTGACAAGCATATCCACTGCAAGCAGTCAGCTAATAATGACCATGTAACTCCCTCAGTCTTGACTTACACTTAAGGGAGACATTTCACAGTTTGTTCCTAATGAGGACAACTGTGACAGGTAAAGAATGAGGACACTGTCCTAGTTAGCTTCTGGATGCATACTCTGTTCTCCAAATATAGTAAATAAACATTGCTACAGAGAAAACATTTTCTTTGTAACAAATGTTACTTCTGACCATCTCCTAATGGTAGATATGATCGTCAATTAAAAGTCCACACCAGAGACATCTGAAAGCGTTGTTAAAACATGGATTGCAACGACCACTTTGATACACTAGAGCTAAGTCTGAGAATGTACATTTTGAACAACTTAAAGAATACTGGTCTAGGACTACTCTTGGAGAGTTGATCTAGATTTATACTACCTTTACCATTACCAAATGTAACTATATAAAATAAAATTTAAATTAACTGAATTCTATGAAATTGAAACTCAGTTCATGATTTGTGTCAGCTGCATTTCAAGGTTATTATCACCATACATAGCCCATAGTTACCAGTTTGTCATCATAGACATAGAACATTTCTGCTGTAATAGAACATTTTTATTTTGACCAAAGTGGATTACAAATCATTCACAGTAGTATTTTGGGTACATAATGACATTGAATCAGGGGCATTCCCTTCATCAATGTTGTCCACCCTCCACCCCTGTTGCCAGCGTGCATCCAATATAACCCCTCCTTTGCCCCTCGGCCTGCTAGTATAAGTGGTCCCCTCTGTGTCAGCTTGTTGTAGATTGGGTATCGATTCTGTGCCACTGGCTTTGGATTTGGTGTTTAAGTCTGACCATTTTTTATTTCTACTTGATGTTCATACTACTGTTTGTTCTTGGTGCCCTCCATTAGCTCCTCTTTATTCAACAGATCCATCACTAAATATAACTTTAAAAGACACATGGGCATACATGTGATTGTAGGCTCTTAGAATTGTGCAAGGGGGCAGATCTTCCAGTTAGTCAAAGCTGTTCTACTTTTCCGACCATAAGACCCTTAGATGGAGAGAACTCATTCAACATCTCATGAAACTAATAACATCTCAAATCAGTAGGGCCAAGTCTTCATTCTGCAAGAATAAGAAAGTATAAAAATAATTGTCTTATTAAAAATACTGCAAAAGATAGAAAACCAATACTTGCAGGTAGGACCAGCTCTATGAGAATCTATAGAGTTATTACCAAAACAAAAGTTGACTCAATCTTTTGTCATTCCAATTCTAAAGCTTAAGAAATCAAAGTATTTTTAGAATATATATATATATATATGTATATATTTTAGGTTATATACTAGGGATATATCGTAGGAACACAAAAATACAATACAAAAATCCTTTTCTCACACCTATATTCATTGCAGCGTTGTTTACAATAACCAGACTAAGGAAACAGCCTAGATGCCCCTCAATAAATGAATGGTTAAAGAAACTATGGTACATATAAACAATGGAATATTATGCAGCCATTAGAAAAGATGAAGTCATGAAATTTTCCTATACATGGATGTATATGGAATCTATTATACTGAGTAAAATAAGTCAGAGGGAAAGAGATAAACACAGAATGGTCTCACTCATCTATGGGTTTTGAGAAAAATGAAAAACATTTGTATAATGATTCTCAGAGACGAAGTAGAGGAGGACTAGAGGGTCCAGCTCCCGACATGAAGCTCACCACAGGGATCGTTTAGTGCAGTCACAGAAATAATTACACGGAGAACTATCATAACAAATTGTGGCTGAATGAGGGAAGTAGAATGCATGTCTAGGGTACAGGCCGGTGTGGGGTGGGGAGGAAGGATACTTGGGATATTGGTGATTGGAATGTTGCACTGTTAAAGGTTTATTTTTATAAAAAAAATAAAAAAGAAGAAAAGAAAAGATAAGGCCTCTCAATGATTAACGCAGGTGTGTTCTTTACACTGACTGTATAGAAAGAGGAGATACAGTAAATGCACCCCATATACACTTCAACCCAGGCCCTTTACCTGGTCTGTATTGTGAATTGGGGGACAAAAAAAAAAGAATTGTTAAATACAAGGAACTGAGTTCCAGATTTAAAATATTATTTTCCTATCAAAGCAATTGCAAGAGTCCTAGAAAATAAGTCATTTTCAGCTTTATATTTTAGAAACAATTAACCTTTTAAAATAATTATTCAGAGTTATGCTTTAATTGATCAAAAGTCTATGTCTGAAGAGTGGCCAAGGAAAATCATCTGCACAAATAATTCTGTCTGAAATGAAAATGTAAGACAAGACTGTTTCAAATGACTTCCATATGATTTTAAAGCTTAATATAAATATTAAAATTTGGAAAATGTAAAAACATATAAATCTAGAGAGCATGGGTGAAATTGTAGCATCCAACATAAGCATTGTGCCATATATCCTGCATCACCACTGAGAGTATCTCCAGGACCTCAAGTCACCGTTGAAGGACCCTCTATAAAAAATTATATAGTATAGTCAGATTATAAAATCCAAGATTGTTTAATACAAATTGGGAAGAAGGTAGCATGGGAACAGAAGAAATCATCTCAAAAGTCAAAATAATTGAGCAGTTGAGAGCTTAATTACCTTGATTCTATGCTGAATAATGGCTGTGTAACCTTTCAGAGTTATTTAACTTTTCTACACAAAATGGTCCTCACCTGAAAAAAATGAAAACTTTATAATAATCAAAAATTATGTAGAAGAAAAATCAGCCAATGGACATGAATCTCTTGGCAGGAACTTGGTCAATATTAACTATTATAATAAAATGTGAGAAATCAAGACATTCTTGATAAACAAAGAAAATAAACCAATGACAAATTTTACAACATACTGGAAGAATAATTCATAGTTTTCTCCCTCCCAGCTGCTATGAAAAACTCCATGTTAACTATCCTCATCCTGGATTTTTAACATTCCTACAAATTTCTGGGTTCTTTCCTGAGAATGGGGACTAATAATTTCTCAAGACCATTTCTTCCCTAGACCTGAGATTCACAGGAAAGTAAGATAACGGAAAATTCCTAGGCAGTGTGTCAAATAGATTATCTTAAAGACTTGAACTAACCAGTCCACTCTGTAAAACCTTTCATTTCTGGTAATATTCTTGTCATTTGATAAATATTGCAAAGACCTAATTTTTCTATTTGAAAAAGGACTTAAGTCCAAGCCATACTTAAATTTCCCCTGTACTAAGTTCCTTCCCAGCTGGAAGTTTCTTTCTTTGTGGATGAAAACAGACACTTACAATTATGCTCCCATATCATCAAAGAATATACACATATGTGCACACAAACACTCACATATACGCACATGTAGTACACACAGTATACACTTAAGAGAAACATGGTCAAATACATTACTTATATGAATGTTTCAAGAACTGATGTTATAGATGAATTGAAATAAATGCATTTCACTTATTTCTCAACCTTTTTCCAAATATTATGCCCTTTTAATCTTTTCTTTCTGTTAGCCCCCTGTCCTACTGATTGTCTCTAGCCCCTCATTTTTTATGATTTTTACCTGAGACTTTTAGGGTATCCTGGAGACACAAGAGGGAAACATATATACTCCTTATTGAGAAACCAAATGGTCCTCCATTGTCTCAGTGTCCCCACGTTTTCTTTACTCTCACCTACACTTTAGTCTTCTACTTAAGACCAGTGACTTTGGCAGTATCTGTTGCCTGTGGGCATTTGTTATTTTTCTTCTATGTTCCTTTATATCCGAGATAAAAGAAAGATCATTGTGTCTATTCGTCTCCTATTTTCATTCAACATGATACTCTCCAGATTCGTTCACATGGCAGAAAATTGCATGATTTTGATTTCATCTTTACTTATAGCTGAGTTGCACTCCTTTGTGTATATGCACTAGAACTTCTTTTCCTAGTTATTAGACACTTGGTTGTTTCTAGATAAAAATATGGAGCATTTTTTCATATTCTTTTATTCATATTAACCTTCTTTATTCAGATGTTTTTTATCCTCATGGTCTAAATGAGGAGGTTTCTCTTATCCACAGATTTTGATGAGATTTGTTTATTTTTTCCATGTTAAGTTTTATTATTACTTTTATACCTAGGATATTAATACTTTATAGGATGAGTAGACTGTAGGGTTTCATTTTATTCTGGCCATCATTTCTTTTGCATGCAGAGCCTCTTAGTTTGATATTGAGTACCATTTGCCTTGTGTTCCATTTACTTGGCCAATGACATTAAAAAATTGAAGACATCTCTAGATTTATGTTATAAAATAGCCTATATGTTTTCCTCACTGATATTGAGGTCTTTAATTCATTTGATTTAACTTTTGTTTATGGTCTTAGAAATGAGTCTAAATTCATTCAATACATGTAGAGAACCAGTTTTCCCAACACTGTTCAAGAAAGACATTTTCTTTGTTCCTCATCATGTTTTTTGCTTTTATCAAATATTAGCTATTAATTTCGCCTTTGTATTTAAATTAATATGTTTGTCTGTGAGGATAATGGGAAAAGTACACTGATTGCATTTTATTGTTTTCTATCTGTGTAAAATTAGATGGTGCCACCAATCTGAAAATTGCTGTGAAGTATTTTGTGATATGAATGTGCCATTTGCCAAGCCGCAGCTAAAGTGGATGGATCTCCTAACTTTTCTGACCAGAAGAGCTCAGTCAAATGAGTAGATTATTTGCTAAGACTCTCTAGTTGTCGTTTTTCATTTTTTATGGGTTGCGGAATCCTAGGAATGGAAGCAATGTAATTGTCCAAGACCATTTTTTTTAATATACATTTAAAGTGTACTTGAGTTTTGTTCTGTCTGGACCAGATGAGAACATGAGCAAAATTGAGCAATGCTTCAGAGTACCATTCCATTGTTTCCATGGCTATGGCATCAACCCCTATAGAAGATTTTCATTTCACAGAAGATATTTCTTACCATAGCAACAGCAGTGTTGATTTAAACATAACTCACTAGATATGATGCAGCTCTATCATTTCTGCTTATTTTCTAGTGTACTTTGAAAATAAGATCATACTTTTGATGACTCTCCTACTCTTTGTTTTGCTTTATTTTCTTGTTTGGGGGGCCCTCTCAGTGATATTCAGGACTTATTCTTGACACTATGTTCAGGGATTACACCTGGCGATGCTAAGGGGACCATATTGGGTGCCTGGGATTGCTAGGAATGTGATTTAACAGCTGTACTTTGTCTCTCCAGCGTCTTGGGACGCTTATGAGGAAAAAAAATAGGACAACTCATTGCTTACTGGAATAGTAATAGAAACAATAGAAAACTAACAAGATCCATTAAATGCACTACATTTCAAAAAAATTTTTTAAATATGGAACTCTTCACAAATTTGCATGTCATTCTTGAGCAGGGGCCATGCTAATCTTCTCTGTATCATTCCAATTTTAGTATATGTGCTGCTGAAGTGAGAACACATTTCAAAAATTTTTTATTGAAGATGTTATGGGTGACTTTGAGTACAGATTTAGAAAATACCTTAAAAAATTGACTCAGGAAAGAGAGTACAGAAGATAGGGGACTTGCCTTGTCTTCTAGGTTCAATCTTCACCACCACCACCACTTCCCCATTCCTTCACCCCTTATATTTCTCTGATATCTCCAGGGCTAGGAATAACCATTGAGCATACCAGGTCCCTGCCCCCCCCAAAGGGAAAAAATGATTCACAGTGCTTGTTTTAGCATAATAAAAAGTAATCCCCATTTTGAGAATGCCCAGTATGCAAAATTATTTTTAATCTAAAGATAATATATCTATTTTTGTCTCATCTCTCTAAAGCTGCTTTTTGACTACTAAAGCTGATTATTAATTTATTTGGCTATTGCAATCAGTTAAAGGAGTATAAAAACAGGAAAGGGGCATTTAAATATTAAAACCAAAGACCCAATGCATTTGAAAACAATTGAGTTGAAGTGATTCTTTCCTCTCTTTCCTCAATACAGGCTCAGTCTGGGAAAATACAGGGTCTCAGTCTGGGCAGTTTTACAAAGAAATACATTTTGATTAAGAGAGAAACAAGACCTCTAGGTTCCAAATGTAGCTATTCACTCCAAGCCATTCATTCATCTGGATCTAAGCTATGGGAGTTACTCCTAGTACAGAACTCCCTTTGAAATCCAACGCATCCAGGGGGGTCAGAGATAGATGAGAAACTTCCCCTTTGCACTTGGTTTATGCAGAAGAAACAAAGAAGTTAGTGGTTGAGAGTAAGAGAGGAAAGGCACGTGTGAAGAATGAATGTAGCTAACTTCCTTTGCTTGCAACAGGAGCTTCTTTCAATGCAAAACTCGTGCCAAGATTTATCAGGCACTGGACCAAAAAGATACAGTAATTTAGTAATAACAGCCTGCCCAGGCAGCTGGAAAGGAGGGAGCCTTGGGATTTGCTAAACGGTGGGGAAACTAGCTGATAGTCTCTCTCCTTCATTGAGCAAGGGAGCAAGAGAAAAAATATGAATATTTGAAATCACAGCCGAGCAGCATAACCTGTTTTGGTCCGGGAGCTGCCAGAATTCCAGCATTCTCACATTATTGCAATAAACGCTGAGTTTGACAGAGCGTGGAATTGATAGGTTAGGAAGCAACACAGTTCATCTGGATGCATCTTCAGAAAGGCAGCTGCTGATCTTAGTGTGGGCTATTATCTCACATGCTGTGTCCAAAACCTTTCAGCAATCCT
Source organism: Crocidura indochinensis (assembly GCA_004027635.1). Classification (NCBI taxonomy): domain Eukaryota; kingdom Metazoa; phylum Chordata; class Mammalia; order Eulipotyphla; family Soricidae; genus Crocidura; species Crocidura indochinensis. Next base: position 17,288 of record PVKC010006140.1, on the reverse strand, counting down.
TGGGCTAAGTGTGCAATCAGAGTAAATATTTAAAGGTTTCTTTCAAAGGAAATCCACTGGATGGTTTTCAAATTCCTATAATACTGTGATAGTTACCACCTTATACTGATGGCAGAGAAAATTCTGCACTGAAATTTTGTACATAGCCTTAGAATGGAATGGAAAGAGGAAGACTTAACAGTATCATAATATCACTTGTGTGATGTATGTGAATATTAAATTAGATAGAATAATCTTGAATGGAGAATACACAAGAGCTCAGGCACACACAAGATTCTCCTTTATCTGGTACAGCAGTTTGGTCTTTGTAATTTGTTAAATGCATTCCTTTAAAAGTACTTTGCATTTATTTAACCATATATTTTGATATTTTTGTTGATTTTTCCTATGGAATTAATGAACTATTAATTGTATACAGGGTCTTCTATATCTCCTTAAATATTTGTTTGATTCACAATTCTATTTCAATAGAAATAGATGAGCTGGAGAGGCCAGAGCGGTGGCTCAGCAGTAAGGCCTTGCCTGCACTAGCCTAGGTCGACCACGGTTCGATCCTCAGCATCCCATATGGTTTCCAAAGCCAGATGTAATTTCTGAGCGCATAATCAGGAATAACCCTAGAGTGTCACAGGGTGTGTCCCAAAAAACAAAATTAAAATAAAAAGAAATAGGTGAGCTGTAAAGATGTCCTTAATATTGGAATATATGTGAGCATACTAAAGAAATTACATGTGTTCCATGACCAGGAAAATTTTACAGATAAAGAAATTACAATTCTGGGCAGGAGTGATAGCACGCGGCCAAACTGGGACCGACCCTGGTTCAATTCCCAGCATCCCGTATGTTCCCCCGAGCATGCCAGGAATGATTTCTTAGCACAGAATGAGAAATAACCACTGAGCGCCACTGAATATGGCCCCTCCAAAAAACAAACAAAAAATTACAATAATGTTCATAGATTTCACATTGTAAATTGGGGTAAAATATCACCCCTCACCAATATTTCAAAGATTCAGCACCCATTTAAAATCATATTGAACTATGTAGGCAAATTAACTTAGCAAAGTTTAGAACTTTCTTTTCATTAGTTAAATTAAGATTTCAATACAAAAACATATCTATCATCATTTTCTATGATTACCATATTTTATAAACTATCCAAGTAAGTGGATCCTGTCAAGAATACTCTAATTTGGAGTGCTCACTAGATATTTGACACTTCTCTTTTTTACTGTTGGTGTGTTTCACCTTCTTTTTTCTCCTTCGTCTCTCAAATCGATGATGAGAGCCTCTAGAAGGATTCCGCCCATCTTTAGCGTATTAGACTTTTACCCCAGTTTATTACTTTTCTCTTCTTCAAACAAAACCACATAACTTGAACTATCTAGTACTGCCTCCCAATTAGAGGGGGAAATAAGGGAGGCACCAAGACCAAACAGGTGCAAGAGTACTAAGTAGTAAACTGGGTACAGAGGGGACCACATATTCTAGCAGCCCCAGGGGTGAGGAAGGGGGATATGGGAGGTAGAAGAAAAATGGAGGTGTAGGGGGCCGAGAGGTGGCGCTTGAGATAAGGTGCCTGCGCTAACCTAGGACGGACCGCTGTTCAATCCCCCGGTTCCCCATATGGTCCCCCGTACCTGCCAGGAGCGACTTCTGAGCGAATAGCCAGGAGTAACCCCTGAGCGTCACCGGGTGTGGCCCAAAAGAAAAAAAGAAAGAAAAGAAAATGGAGGTGTAGGGAGGACAAAGGAATCCCTCTGATTTTATGTAAATATGTACCTAAAATATTATTGTCTACAATATGTAAGTCACTATGATCAAAATAAAAATTATATTAAAAAAAGAAAAAAAAAGAATACTCTAACTCAACGCGGAACGATAACACAGTGGCAGGGCATTTGTCTTGCATGCAGCCAATCCAGGAAGGATTCCCACATAATTCCCCAAGCCTTCCAGGAGTGACTTCTGAGCACAGAGCCAGGAGTAACCCCTGAGCATTGCCCAGAGTGACACCCCCCCCAAAAAAAAAGAAAAGAGAGAGAGCCTTCCAGGAGTGATTTCTGAGAGCAGAGCCAGGAGTAACCTCTGAGCACGGCAAGAAGTGACCCCCTCTAAAAAAGAGAATATTTTAACTAAGGACGACCAGGAATGACACCTGAGCACAGAGCCAGGAGCAGTCCCTGAGCTGGATGTGGCCCAACCGACACTGACCCCCTCAAGGAAATATCAAAACTCCTTGAATCTTTCTGGAGTTTAAAATTAGTATGCTAGAATTACCCTATTTTAAATAATATGCTTTAATTTATTTTATAATTACAAGAAACTTATTTTTCAGATTAATTTCTTGATATTTATATAGCATTACAGATTACAAAGTACTAACATTAATGTCAAGACAATTTTTATTAATGCTACCTAAAAGGGCTCAAATTGCTTAAAGCCTCACAACAAATCCTTGTGATATGAACAGGGTCAATAAATCACAAGTTCTGGATGCAAACTTATGGCCTCAAAGATACCCCATGGCCTCTCAGGCATCACTGGGTGTGGCGCTGAGGTCCACTAATATCATGGCAATGAGGCCCAAACACCAAATTGTTGGCCTACAATTCCAAACCAAGTATCACTGGAAGTGTCCTTAGTAACTCTGGTCACTATGACTAGAATCTCCCCTAAACTGCTGGAGAGACAACAAACAGAAACAAAACTCTTAGGAGTTCTAAAAACCTGCATTTTGTTAAGTGAATATTTTGAATAGATCAAATACTCTGAGATACCATTTTCTAGTCAAGCAAATACTCTGAATAGAACAAGGTCATTAGAACATTGCTAGCTCCACCAACCTTTACTCTCAGAACAGCTATGTTAGAAGAAAGCAGAGAGTTTTGAGAACATAATTGAATAAATAACACTAGTCTTTGAACAATATATTTGATTCATTGATAACATCTGACCTAATGTTGACAATCTTTACTTGTACCTGTTTGTTGGGCATTTGTGTACCGTTAGAAGTGTATACATTTAATTCCCCTGCCTATTTTTAAATGGACTTGCTTAATTTTTATTGTTGAATAGTGAATTCTTTTATTTTAGTTACTAATCCCGTATACTAGTTATTTGTCTACCATTTTGTAGTTTGCCATTTTATTGTTGAAAAGGATGGGGCCCTTCAAGTTATTTTAGGGGCTGCGGATTGTACTAGATCAACCAGGTTGGCAGTTTAATGATAAAACAAGAGAACTTCACAGTGTGTTTCTCCATTCTGGGAATGCCATGGACTATCAGGGTCATCCCATAATTGTGATACCCTAAAATCACACCCAGTGAGATTTAGAAGACCATGTGGTACCAAGAATCAAACCCAGGTTCTGTTCATGCAAGGTTCTATGCCCCAATGTCATCTTAATTTTGATGATTATTTTTTCTATTTCTACAGAAATTTTGATCTTTCAAGTGGTTATTTTTGCATTTCTTGCAAAAATAAAATTCATTGGTGCTCCCAAAAACCCCACTATTGCTTATGTCTTCTTCTAATTCTATATTTTAGATGTTTGTCTTTAGTCTACTTCAAATTTTAGTTTTGTTTATGTTATTGATAGTTTAGTTTTATACTTGTACATGCAACTCTAGTGTTTTTAGGGAAATTTAATGTAGAAATTAATCACTTTGGTTTCTTTGTTGCAACCTGCTGATAATATATGCATTTGCTCAATTCTAAGGTCTTTATTCTGTTTAATTAATTTATGTCTGTTTTTATAAAAATAACTTAATATTCTACTATAATTTTGTTTTTCTTTTTATCATGACAATGCTAAATATTAAACCCAGTTCTTCACAGCTGAGGTGTGTGGTCACTAGCCCTTCTTTATATATTGTATTTATTACTATAGATTTAAGATATTGTTTAAATTCAAGAAAAATTGAAACCTAGAAAAATTTTATTTCTCAATATTGCTTTTGCTATGCAGGGTATTTTGAAGTTCCATAAATATTTTAGAATTGTTTAAATATTTCTGGGGAAAAGTCAATAATAGGTATTGCATTTTGTCTGTATATTGTTTTGAGAAATATGAATATTTACATCATATTAATTCTCTCAATACATAATTATGGAATATCTTTTCATTCAGTTGTATCATTTTTAGATTCTTTCATCAATATTTTATAGGTTTTATTTTGAAAGTCTTTCAGTAAATGTACTCCTCTATTGCTCTTTTTGGTAAAATTTAAAAGGGGTTTTAAAAAAATTAATTTTGATAGTTCATTATTAATATATAGAAGTGCAAATATTTCATTTCTTGTGAACTGAATCTTTGCTGATTTAATTTATTATCATTTTTGATCATTAGGGATTTTTATGTAAAATCTGAAAATAAAGAGTGTTTTCCTTTTTCCTCATCGTCTAAATTGGATATATGTTCTGCCTTAATTTTCCATAACTTCTCTACACAGAATATCTAGTACTCTGCAGACTATAAATCATGAAACTAAGCATCTTTATTTCATCTGTTTCTTAATCATATATAAAAGCCTTTCAGTTTTTTTATTGCTGTGTATGATGTTTACTGTGCACATATATGACCACAGCTTAAAGGCAATATATATCCTTTATTATATTGACCTAGCTTCCTTTATACCCTCTTTGTTGAGTTTATTTTTTAACATGAATGAATGTTGAATTTTTACCAACTGCTTTTTCTGCATCTATTAAAATTATAATAGGATTTTGTCATTTTATTGGTGGTATGTAACATTGATTTGTAGATCAATTATCCTCATATCTCTGATATGCATATAACTTGATTATACTGTTGAATTTGTTTTGCTAATATCATGCCCTTGTATAATAAATTTCAAGTGTATATTTTTATTCTACTTTTTGAAAAGTGTAAACAGTATTTGTTTTAATTTTTTAATGTTTCGTAGAATAAATAAGTGGTTACCTGCTAATGGCATTTTTATTTGTTGGGAGTTTCTTTTTAATATTTTATTGAAACCATTGTGATTACAAAGTTCCTCATATTTGGATTTGAGACTTAGAAAGTTTCAGGGCCAAGCCCACCTCCAGTGTTAACCTCCCTCCATCAAAGTTCTCAGATCCATTCCTGCCCCCCAGTCTGCAAACATAACAGGACTATTTAAGTTTTGGTTGTTAAAATTTAGGTCTCATGATTTAATTGTTGTTGACTTTGGTTTGACTATTTAGCTCTGCCCCTTTTTAATACTACCAATGCACTGAGACCTCTTGCTGCTTGTCCTCCATTCTTTCATATTTTTGTTTCTCCTCCACCAGTCAATTTCTTTCCTTTGCCTCATAATATTCTGGGACCAAGAGAGTTCTAGACAATTGCATGTAAACCATTGTATTTCAGAAATGAAGCTTGGGGCCCGGGAGATAGCATGGAGTAAGGCGTTTGCCTTTCATGCAAAAGATCATTGGTTCGAATCCCGGTGCCCCATATGGTCCCCCGTGCCTGCCAGGAGCAATTTCTGAGCATGGAGCCAGGAGTAACCCCTGAGCACTGCCGTGTGTGACCCAAAATCCAAAAAAAAAAAAAAAAAGAAATAAAGCTTTATGCAAATACTTTTAAATGGGAAAATATGAAGTATCCTATGATGATTGCTGCTCACAGTTCTCTCCTCCTACTGTGTTGCATCATGATATAATAGACTAGGTTAGCATTGATACATCACTATTCAGACAAGTTTTCTATATTTTCCAAAAAAATTTTATAGTTAAAGAATAAAATTCAAGATGAAATAATATTTAATTGTTTTTTAGTCTCCTCTGATCTAGAAGTCTTTAACATATATTGCTTTAAATGTTTTAATATTATGGAGTAGTAATTTTGTTGCATTTATCACAAATCGTTCTCCAATTGGAATTTGTGAATTAGTAGATTTACATTTGCCTCCTTGTCATCAAAGTCACTGTTTGGCTGATTCTATTTGTTTTTGGTTTTTGTGGGGGGATTTTTGCCCATTGCCTTTCAACAAGTGGGTCATGATCTGGATTTGCTGTTACTAATTCTGTTCATCTTAATTATTTGATTCTGGAAGCACCTTCTATAATTCATGATATAATTACTCTCTTTTCTTTGTAATGAACAAGCATTTTGTAAAAAGCAAAATAATTATTTAAGCTTTCAATTTCTATATAAACTTTAGACCATTCATGTATAAATATTTTATGGATACATGTCTTCCTATTTTATTCAGTGGATGTCTTTATTTAAAGCATGATACTGGATTGCAAGAAAAAGAAAAGAAATGGGTATTTAACAGTTATTGAAAGAAAACCCAAGAAATCTAAAAACTTTAATAGAAAATTCTGAAAATAGGAGCTAGGAGATAGTACAAGGGTTAAGGCAATTGTCTTGTTCAAGGCAAATACCTGTTTTATCTCAGCACTATATATGATCTCCTAGGCAGCACCAGAAGTGACCCCTGAACAGAGAACCTGGAGTAGCCCTGAACACTGCTGGGTATAAGCTAACCCTCCATCATTATAAACTTATTTGTATTAAGTAAATTATCAAAGTTTCAAAAATAACCTAAAATATAAGTAGTCAAAAATTGTACATGAGAGAGCTGGTCATTCATCTTTTATTTTTGTTACTTGCAACATTGTTTTTATTGGAAAGCATGCTGTAAAAGTTGATCAAATCTTAGAACATCACTTAAATTATTTTTAACTTATTTAAACAAAATGTATCACATAGTTTATATAACTAATTATAATACATTTATTTCAGGCTGACAGAAAGCAAAGTTATTAAGGAATATGAAGAGAACAGAGAGTTAAAATAAAGTGGAAAAAGAAGGGGAGAGAGTTCATTAGCAGTTATATTTTTGAAAATTGTTCTATCACCAATAAAGTCATTAATACAATAGCTGAAGGTTTAGTATGCTTCTTTTTTTTTCTTTAGAGATGGGAGATACACTTAAAAAAGAAAAAAAACAAGGGTGTGTGTATGTGTGTGGCAGTTGTCATTTGCGTAGGCACAGCATAATATGGAAAAAATTGGAAAGAAAGACCATTGACCTAAAATCAAAAGATCTTTTCCCCAATCTTAATTTTTGTATAAGACCAACTCAAGGCTCCAAGCATACTCCCTTGTCCAACTCCCTTATCATTCTCGATGGTCAGCTCTTCAGTCTCACAGTTGTTGCTGTCAGGTTTCTGTAGTTATAGATCCTGGTTTCTGTACAGATCCTGTGTAGAAGACCGGATGGTGTGTTGTGTCTTCTAGTTCCGATTCGACAGTCAGAGGATAGATTCGTGGATTACATTTGAAAAGGTTTTCCAGGTGATATGGGACAGAACACTTGAAGAGAAGGGAAAGGAGAAAAAAAAAGAAGTTGGCAAGTCTACTGTGAAAGATTTTTATTTGTTTTGGATTCATAATCACCTGAGCCCAAGGTTTACCCCTTATTGGGCTCAGAGGACCATATTCCATGCCAGGGATCAAATACAAGTGCAAAGCAAACACCCTGCCTTCTAAACTACCTTTCCAGTTCACAGACCCATTCATTCCTTTTCCCCATGAATTCTTTTACTGTACAATCAAGTTAGTCCAAAAAACCTTTAGATATAGAAAAGCAAAGTGCATCCAGACCCTCAGTGAATGGTTTTTGAACTCTTGGCATGATTACCAATTTTTGACCACTTGTTTTCCTTCTGTCACAATATTCTAGTTTCACCTTTCACTTTGCCTGTGCTGAGCCCTGATTTCAGTCATCTTTCAGTCCCTCTTTGTTATTTTCAGCAGATAGTAAATTTTAGGATGTAAACCCTAGATTTAACATCAACTTTTCAGGCCCCTTCACTGGGCAACATTAAGTAATATGTGTCATTCATGTGGATTAAGATTAAATCAGCCAAAGTTCTGAAAAAGACTAAAAAGGTTGATTATCACCTGGAGAGAAGAGGTATCTTTCTAAGGCTCTTTGAGTTCGGAATTAGCTTTTGTCCCTACCAGTGGTATGAGAGAGCATAACTGATTCTTCCTGGGTCTCACACTTGCTATTGGAACACAAGCTAATGTGTAAGCCTTCAGATGAAAACTGGTTCTCTTAATGCCTTTAGATTGAGACTGGATTTCTGTCTGTCTCTCTGATTGTCTGTCTTTCTGTCACTTGCGCATGTCACTTCCATCACCTTTTACCACTTTGTGACATACATCTTTTTGTATATAGTATCCTCTGGGGCTTGAGAAAGAACTCATTGGCTTATCATCCCCACTTCACACAGCTGATTGAGAATAGTCCCTGAGTACAGGTAGATGTGCCCCCAGCTCACACCCCAAAAAACAGCTCCCTTCATAATACTCTAAAAAGAATTTACTATTTTTCTTCCGTTTGAAGTCATTTCTATATTATCACTTTTCATTTCTTCTTCATAGAAATTTTATCAGAATTTGTACTTTTTTACTTGCTTCCTATTGTCTCCTTCAATGGAAAGTAAGCACTCAGAGAATAAATGCTTCACCGATATTAGGGCTATGTCTGGGGGCACAGAAGCATTTTAGAAATACTTAATAAATGAAGTTATAGTCTAACTGATAATAAAAAAATAATAATATTAACACTGGCGTCTCTGAAAATGAACACACTCTAATAGAAGATAAAAGTCATTTGTCTTCTTAAATACTTATTTTTTTAATTTATTTTTTAATGTTAAATGCATTTAACCATGACACACAGTACTGCTAATGATAGGACCCTATGTTTAAAACATTCTAACATCACATCAGTGTGTCCATTTCCCTGCACCTGTGAGTTGTTCCTACCTTAATATGAATGTTGAGTTTATTGTAATTTGGAAATTTATAGGGGTGATAAGTATTAAGGACAATGATGGATAAAGAAAGGACTTAACTGCTGACTATTGGTATTTATTCTGACATTTCTTTAAAATGTTAATGATATTTTGAATAACTATCAGATAAGAATTCACATGCATTTTGTTCTGTACTTTGGCATGAAATAACTCAGTTTCCAAAAGTGAAGTGTGAAATTGAGATAAGTTGTGAAAACAGTTTTATCTATATATTTTTTTATTTTCTCTAAAGAAATAGTAATAAATTGCAAAAATTCAGTCCAAACTATACTTATAAAAATATGCATCTTAAAACAAGAAGTAAATGGTTACCATTTCAAAGTAACAGTGTTTGGGTGACATACAATCAATCAGTTAGACCTACATATTTTAATAAAAATGGTATCTTCTAAAATGTCTTGTTATAGCTAGAAATGTATTAATATGTTCTATGTCTTAGAATTATTATGTTTTACTTCTATTTTATTTTGACTTCCAGTATATACAATAAAAGTTATAATTGTATAATCTTATTATTATAAATATAATAGTTATATGCACTATTATATCACTATTCAGTGATATTCACTATTACTAATATCACTTATAGATAAGAAAATGCAAATATTGGCAAATTTATATTGAAGACTATTAATTCTTTAAATCTTGGGAAACTAGCTAATTAACTACATCATCTCGGGACTTAATGGATTAAAAACACAGCCATATATTTGCTCTTTTTTTTTTATTTTTCGGGCCACACCCATTTGATGCTCAGGGGTTACTCCTGGCTAAGTGCTCAGAAATTGCCTGTCTTGGGGGAACATATGGGATGCTGGGGGATCGAACCGTGGTCCTTCCTTGACTAGCACTTGCAAGGCAGACACCTTACCTCTAGCACCACCTTGCCGGCCCCTGTAATTTTCTCTTATGATGGTGGTTTTCTTCTCCTTTATTTCAGTTCAACTTGGCTGAAGTAGCTCTTAACTCCGGTGGTCAACTGTATATGATCTGCATGTTATAGTCTCTAGTGACTAAAGTAGTTGGTGTATTAACAAAATTTTTCAAATTTTTTGTTTGTTTGTTGTGGTTGTTACTTTGATATCTTTAGACATAACAGATCCTGGAGATCTGAACTTTTCAGGGAGAGCCAGCTCTTGGAGAGACTGCTTTCTGGCATATATTTCTATGCAAATAAAGAAATCTAGGTTGTTAGGTTTTTGTGGTTGTTATTATTTTTTTTAAATAGCTCTTAGATTTTGGTCACTGGCCACTTGCCTTCATTATACAGGATAAGTAATAAATTTTTACATACCAGAGTTTGCAGAAATGAGTCAGACTAGCCAATTCTGAACCTGTTTACCTTGCTGCTACCATTCCTTCCCACAGAAAAAAATAATAAAATCTCTTGTCCATCTTCCCTCTGTTCTACCTACTGACCAATCCCTGTCCTTTACTCAGTCTGAGGTATGGCATACTACCTCCTGGAATTTCTGAGTAAAACAATCCTATCTTTTCAATTGCAGGTGCTTACATGAAAAGTAATACAAGATAAAGCTTGAAACTACTGTGTAATGTGTCACTTCATCACTAGCAGGTCTGCAGATTTTCAAGAATAGCAAGGGAATAAACCCAATGCACAAGTACCTTTTGAGTCTCTGCGGATATTAAGTTTACTATTGTACCTTTAACCAAACCAAGATACAAGCCACCTCCTGAGTCCTATGGAAGGAATGGATGCAGGCGTAGGTGTGTGGCTACAGGAAACTATTGTAGTTTGGGCCATAACTGTCATCAGTCCTAACAGGTCATTCATAAAGTTTCATGTCAACTTCTTCTCTTTTGATTTTATCTTACCATTTTACATCTTTGCCATTTTACAACTCCCAACAAAAATGTTACCAACTATCATGATTCCCAGAACCTACTATTGAACATGCTAAACTTACCACCTGATAAATTATTTTTACTTAAGGAAGAGATCGTTACTAGAGGACTCATATCATTTGAAATGAGTGATCATATTTTGATCAAACTACAGAGTAACTAGTAAGCTAGTATTAATCTCACATTAAATTTTGAATAGTATTTTATTTTGAGATATCCATTACTTTAAACAAGATCAGAAACTTCTGAGATTTACAGAACATACTTTTCATAATACATTGATTCTATTTTCAAGTCAATAAATAGAAGTCAATAATCTTCAGAAAACTTCAAAGTAAAATCTTGAACTTACTTGTATCAGAATTCCTCCTTTTTAGTGGAACTAGTACAGAGAATAGGGCATTTGCCTTGCACATAGCTAACCAGGATTTGGTCCCCAGCCTCACATATAGTGCTACATTCAGGAATTACTCCAAAGTAATTTCTGAGTGCAGAGTCAGGAGTAATCCCCGAGCATCACTGGGTATGAAACATACACAAAATAAATAAATAAATAAATAGAATTTTTCTTTCCTCTACATTATTTATCCATTACTGTCATCTTAAATCAATTTGCTATGTTTTGCATGGGAGCACCAATTAGCCTAAAAGAAAAAAGTAGAAAAAATTTGAAGTGCTGTACTTTATTCTTTCTTAGTATTGATTTCTCTGTAACAAGAAGAAAGAAGATGCTTTTAGAACACAGAAAACATTATAAATGAAAGAAGTTTAAGAAGTCATATATGAAGAGTTTTAAAAGTAATTTAATTGTCCTAAAATTTTTCAAGTAGTTCTCAATATGTTTCAAAATATTAATTTTATATTTCAGTCACATAGTCATCAAACATGACTCATTAATAATTTCACATGATTATTATTATGATATATTGTTTATTAAATCATTATATATTATATCTATAATATAACTCTTAATTTGTGCCTAGTTACTAGCATGCCTCTATTCAATGTTATTTTATAAACTTTTAATGTTTACATGTCATGTTAAAAATTATCATCTGTAAAATCCAATCAACAAGTGTGCCTTAATGACTATATTTGACTTTTTCAAAAGAATGAGTTTATTGTGTCATTCAATTTTTTTATTTTGGCAAATTTTGATTTTGGACAAATTAAAATGACTAGCCAAAAAAGTTCACTGAGTTGCTTTGCTGAAGTTATTTTGCCAGGTTATTTTACAGTGCATTTTACAAGATAAAAAGTAAGGATAACAAATTATAGTATATTTTACATCTTGGAAAAAATTAGATTTATCTTTGAAAAAAACAAAGAAGCAATAAAATTATTGTTATTTTATTCTCTGTTTTTGCTTTATAATTTTAAAAACCGGGCAATGAAAGACTAATGTAATGTGATTTTAAAGAATAAAGGAAAATAGATCTTTGTGTTAATAGATCAACATTAGTTTTTTATAGAAGCATCTCCCTTTTTATGATCTTGTGGATTGTCTAATTTTCCTATATTAAGTCTGAGCAAGTTCTTTTTGTTTAAATTTATAATAAGTGGGAGTTATGTTATATTTAAAGCAAGACTGTCAAAATTATTAACCTTAAATAGGTGGTTATATTTCTTTTCAAATTTATTTTCTGGTAAGAGGTAGAGGGATGTCATTATGTATTGTCTTGATATATGTACCTTATGCCCTAGAACACAATGATTTATTTATTGCAAAGATTTGGTCACGAGTGTCTCACTTTTAGAAATTTCAATTTGTTTTCACTCTAAGATATATGTTATAGGAATAAGGAATTGGAGTATAAAATGACTCAATAAAGTAGTTCAAAGATAGGTAGGTATATTCTAACATATCAGAAAGAGCTAAGTCATATTTATGTTTCACCATATACACAAACACTCTCATATTCACTTGATGAATGCATGTAGGGCTGTGGGGTTTTGTAAAGTAAGAACAGTTCTATGTAATAAGCAATCAAAGGTCTGAATACTACACACTCATTGAACAAGGTGTTGCTATTGTGTCAGTCATGACTCCTTTGTAAATTAGTTTTGCTGATGTTTTCCATGTCTTTTGCAGATGATATTTCTCAACGAGAGGACAATGATCTGCCCAGTGAATATGATCCAGGGCAATTTGCAGGACTTCTGCATGGATCCTCTCCAGCTTGTGAATTCCCTGAAAACCCATTTCATCTCTATGGAAAAGAAGAAAATGGAGAGGGACAAGAAAAAATTATCTTGGCTAATAGTCCTTTACCTTTCAAGCAGTCTCCTGTAGAAAATTCAGAACCTTTAGTAAAGAAAATTAAACCCAAAGTTGTCAGTAGAACAATTTTTCACAAAAAAAGCAACCAGCTTGAAAACCATACCATTATTGGCTCCAGAACAAGTAGGAGTGGGTCCCATGATGGGGACCAATGGATGATGAACAAGGGGGTATTTGTGGAAAGAGCCTGTACCCTTGGAAGAATAAGGTCGCTGCCAAAAGCCCTGATTGACATGCATTTATCAAAAAATGTCTCCAAATCAGATTCTGATCTCATCGCCTACCCTTTAAGTGAGAAAGCATCAAGAGTTAACTGGAGTGAATCTTCAACTGTGGAATATGGTTCTAAAGGGAATTCTGAAAGAACACCATCGTTCACTTCTGAGTGGGAAGAGGTAAGCTTGTTTTTCTTACTCATTATATAAAGCTTTGATGTAGGAAGTATTGGGGGAAATTTTTCAACTTTTTAAGTCTCTCAAAGACAAACAAAAACAACAATAACCTATATACAGCTCCAACTGGAAAGGAAAGGTTCCAGGGTGATACATGATAATCTCTCAGTGGGTACAAAATAAGCACAGTTCCATTCATGGAGGGAAGTCTATTGTTTCCATAGAAATTGATATCAAGCAGAAGTAATAGCTAGCTATGAGGTTAAAGAGAATGTTCACATTATGTCCTATCAGCACTGCAGCTGACAAATTAAGAAAAAAATTTTTCCTGCTTTGTGTCATTTTGCTTCTTCCTAAGTTCTGTTAATGCATTTCCCATTTATAAGCTAGCTTATGTTTTTAGGAGTTCTTTATAATCGTAACATTAATGATAAGTGGTAAGCACTAGCTTTTTTTAGCACTAGCTTTTTACTAAGTACTATACAGTAAACACAAATTACTCTATTTCCCTTTTACAACTAGATATTAGAGTGGGGGAGTTGTTGGGGGGTCAAATATTATCAATTCAAGTTCTATTTAAAGACAAAGAATTTAATATTATAGAATTACTCAGAGTACCCTTTTAAGGTTTAAATTAACATCCTTCAATTCTTAGAAATATCACATTATAAAATACTAAAATTTCTTGCCTTTTTCTTGAATTTACTCAAAGAATAGACTACATGCTTCCTTGACATTTTATTTAAGTATTTTAAAGTTTCTCAAAAAGCTATGCCAATTAAATTAGGTTTGAAGCTCGATAAGGTCACTATAGTTTTCTAAGAATTATTGACATTGACATTCTGATTTGAACTACTTGGGAAAATTATTAGATTTCTCTGTATATGTTGCAATATGAACAGAATGAAACATTTCAGTAATACTCGTTGTCCTTGTTGAAAGCAGTTCTATACGAATTGCTAGGATGAGGAGAAATGGAATGAAACAACAAATGATTAAACTTAACAGTCATATTTTCCCAAAGGTTTTGTGCTCGTAGACTAGTAATTTATTAGCATTCATCCATTTCTTATATTTATCAGTTCTTTGATTAACATTGAAATCCTTTTTGGAGTAAAATGGAATTAATTAAAACTTATTTTTCTCTCTTATCATTTTACTTCTTATTAATTTTATAATATAATATTATCTTGCTAAATTTATTTGTCTTATTAATTTGTCTATGCCTCACTTCTTGTCATTCCATGGTGCAAATGAACTTGTGGTTGGTCAATTTGGTATAGATTTGTTCCAATAACTTTGCAAATAAACTGAAAATTTCCCTGTCATTAGTCTGCGGAACTGTCTGCTCTTTCAGGGAAGAAAGAGTACCAGAGAAGAGATATGTGTATGTGACCTCATCCTCAGTCCTACCCCTTCTCTCAATTTTTCCCCTTGTTTTCAGTTCTAAAGTAACATCCAGCAGTGCTAAGGAATACCTCCTGGCTTTGTGCTTATGAAACTATTTTAAAAGTGTTCAAGGAACATTATGCAGTAACAGGGATGGAACTGAGATTGGCAGTATGCAAGGCCTTAAGCTCTATACTATTTCTCTGACATTTCAATATTTCTTAAGGCTAAAAATGCACAAATTTTTAATTTGGTGATTTTGTAAGGCCAGTGTTTTTGAAAAATACAAAGAAAACTAATTTTGGAAATTTAAGAAAGTGAAGCACATATTTCCTAGCTATCTAAAAGGATGAATTTTCTCCTTAAGAAATCTTGGATAATCTCTTAATTGCGAGATTTTAGTAGCAGGGATTGTCAAGAAAATAGCTTTTGGCATTTAAAAGTTACTTTAAAATGCATTGTAAAAGTGAATGCTATTATTTACATATATGCCCTTTTTCCTCACAGATCGACAAAATAATGAACTCCATAGATGTTGGAATTAACAGTGAACTTCAGGAAATGAATGGTGAGACAAGTAAGGAACCTCTTCTATACATTGTAATAAAAGAATGTTCCCAAACTAGCTAGAATTGATATATTTTTAAACAATTTTATTATAGTTTTTGTTCAAGTTAGAAAGGTAAGTGGAAAATTCTGTAGAGATAAGAGTAAGGCCATTGAGGAAATCAAAGTATATTATAAAGAGGACCCTTAAGATAGTACAAAGGGTAAGTCATTTGACTTTCATGCAAGTAGACTCAAGATAAGATAAGATCCCCAGCACCCCATTTGGTAAGCCCCCAGAGCACCACCAAGAGTGATTCCTGAACACAGAGTCAGGAGTAATCCCTAATAAGTATAGCCAGGTGTAGTGCCACTTTCCTCTCAAATACACACACCAAAACAATTATAGCAACAAAACCCAAAAATATATCATCAAGAGTTACAGAACTTTGTGGTCCTTTCACTATTTATCTGAACTTTTCTGTAACACACAAACTGTCTCTGAAGTTTAGGAGAGAGGAAAAATAGCTCTGTTTTATTGGACTTGCCTGGGTGGATAAGGAATGACTTTGCAATCTGGGGTTACAATCCCTGAATGGAATAAAAAAGTCTAAATGACCCCCCAGGTAGAAGCATTTTCACTCATTTCTCCCATACTCGGATAAGTGAAACACATTTCTTTAAATATGACTAGGCACATTTCAACTAAATATTAAATTAAGGAAAAAGAAAGATTAAATATCTTTCTCTAATGTACATACATTTTAGGTTTTTAAAGCTGAAAAGTTATGTAAAAACAGGATAAATATGTGTGCATGTGTTTAGTAATACTAGCATAATATTAGTTTTCTGGGAGCATGTATAGGTGAGAAATTATGAAAGCTTTTCTAGTATCCAAAGAACTAGCCTTGGGTATATATTGTCTCATGGTTCATTCAGGCACACTTATAGAGAAACTCAAAAATAAAGTGTAGAAATGCAGTTTTGATTGATGTGAAGATAACATTTTCTAACCAAAAGTAAATTCTTGGAAGCCAAGTAGACTGCTCAAAAGGCTTGAATGCTTTCATAAATACCACCAGTGACACACCCACTCAAGGTATATTCCCTGTCCACTCCAAGATTTGTTTAAACAGACTATACTTCCAAACATCTTCAGGTCTTAACAGCATAGAATCATAAACTACCATAAATATCATTTATAAAGGAAATAAGCACATTGTTGAAAAGCCACCTTTAAGCAAACAAATATCTGCATCTTATTTTTTATTTTATACTTCTTCCTCTTTTTCGATATCACCATCAGACCCACTGCCTATGTTTACAATTTTTCTACACCAGCAATGAAAAGGGATGTGGAGACTCAATTCCCAAAGCATTATTACTTCTAACAAAGACTAGTTCTGTGTGTGCCTTAATTTTCACCTCTTAATTACATGCTAATTATGCACTGAGTGATTGACCATAGATGAAGCATCCCAATTGGCCATTATGCTCCTTGCAAATTACTGCTTTTGTGAGCTGGAATCTTTTCTCTCTTGAGACTAACTAGAACTAGAGAGGTAGTAAACAACCCCAGGAAATATGATATTTCTCAAATAGTATAAAATAATACTATACAGAGTACTGGATGGGCTGTGGAAAGACAGACATGAGTTAAATTTCTGCTATGCTCTTTCTTAGATGCTTAATCTTAAACAAGCAACTTGGTCTCCCCAACACTAAAATGGTGAAATAGATAAAAGATCACTGTAGATATACACAATGACATGCATGTATTCTTTGATACATGCGATATATATTAAATTTTAGTTCCTCCTTTGGTCTGATAAGTGAGACATTATGCTTGACACTATGGGCATACAAAAATTAACATATATATTCCCTTGTTGTTTTTAATATGACCTTTATTTAAAAAAAAACTCATGGGGCCCAGGAGATAGCACGGAGGTAGGGCGTTTACCTTTCA
>PVKC010006139.1:0-31717 GCA_004027635.1 Crocidura indochinensis | reverse complement strand
AAAAAAAAAAAAAACAAAAAAACAAAAAAAAAAGAAAATATTTATAAACAATTAAGAAAATACATAATGAATTAGGAGCATAATTTTCAATTTATGATTTTTGAAGTTTTATTTTGTTTCTAGGGCACAGCCGGTGGCACTCAGAGTTTACTCCTGGCTCTGCACTGAGAAATTACTCCTGGCAGGCTCCAGGGATCATAGGGGATGCTAAGGATTGAATCTGCGGTGGCCAATTGCAAGGCAAATACCCTACCCACAGTGCCATGGCTCCAGCTTCCATTTATGATTGTCTTAAATTTTTTGCTTGTGATAATAGTTTCACAATCTTGATTTGTTTACATATTTTAGTACTAAATTATATGAAGATTAGTACATTAGATACCTATGAACAATAATTATCACCTCCCATACTTGTTCTTTATACCAATTTTCTACTTTTGATGTACTTATAAACCATTTCTAAATTTACCAATTTTTCTTCTAAATCTCCAATTGGGAGATTCTTTTTTCATGTCTCTTTTCAGATCCTCATAAATGTCTTAAATGCTTCTAGATTTTTATAAAATTTTCTCAAAATGTCTTTACCCAATTCAAACTATCATAGTAACATATTTGCAAATCTTCACATCCAGTACCACTTGATACTAGAAAGGCCCAAGGATTAATTTCTTTTCTATGTACACTATTCCTCTGCAACTATCATCTAGTTTCATGACTTTATAAGTGAACAATTCTTTACTTATAGATAATAATGTACCAAATTAATAATACAAGAAAAGGAGTAAAAATAAATAACTGAAAGAAGAGATAGACTAAAAGTGACATAAGGACAGTAGTATAAAAATTGGGGCACTTGGAAGTAGTGAAAATGCAATAATTTTCTATATTAAGATAATTAACACTATTGTAACCATGTTTTCACAACTATAATTTAAAATAACAAAAATCCTCATCACTAACCACAGCATAAGAAAGATGACTTTAGGGGCTTAAGAGAACTCAATGAGTTAAGTATGTTTGCTATGCTTTGCAGGATGCTGATCACTACATAATCCTCTGATCATGGAGTTGGGGGTTCAACCACTTGATCACAGAGAAGGAAGGAAGGAAGGAAGGAAGGAAGGAAGGAAGGAAGGAAGGAAGGAAGGAAGGAAGGAAGGAAGGAAGGAAGGAAGGAAGGAAGGAAGGAAGGAAGGAAGGAAGGAAGGAAGGAAGGAAGGAAGGAAGGAAGGAAGGAAAGAAGGGAGGGAGGGAGGGAGGGAGGGAGGTAGAGAGAAAGAGTATGAAAGAAAAAGAAAGACAGAAAGTGAAAAAGAATGGTGAAATCAAGCATAAATGCTTAGATTCTAAGTGGATGAAAAGTATAAAGCCTATATTTTTGAAGGAAAAAATGCAAAGTAGGCCAAATAAAAGATTGACCAAAGATTAGAAAGACAAAACCACACACTTAAGCATACCAATACATTATGGTTAGAGAAACTGCTTTAAAAGGCTTATATTTTCTTCCCTTTTGTGGTCACCACTAAAGAGGCAAAAGTCAAACTAAGTTCAGTTCCTTTGAAATTGCTATCCAAAGCAAGAGCCATAAAAAGTGATTTCAATATACCTTCCCACATTCATAGGAAGGTTATACTTTCCCTTTTTTCTAAATATCTGAGAGAGAAAAAGATGTCTAATGCATGTTCATCTGAAAGAATGACAAGTTTACTTTTCATGAAAATTCTACAAAGGTCAACAGGTTAAGTTAGTACAGGTTTATAAGAAGGAATGTATACCTACACTGATTGCACACAATGAGAAAAATTAATGACACAACTATTCATATGGGCAGTTATCTCAGCAAAGTATTTGTTACTAGGTTATAATTACAAAAAGACCACAAACAGATCCTCAAAATTATTTTTGGAATCTCGCCCAATACCAAAGGAAAAGTGTAACAATAAAGAAGAAATAATTGATAAGATGCATGAATAAAGCGATCTGATTAAGTAGCCTTCATTTTAAGACTACTAAAATAAGAAACGGGCCAAGAGGGCCAATTAAGAAGCTGTTGTGTCCCTCTGTGATCAAGGCAAAATCTACACCATAATTTAGATTAATCTACAGGTAAACTGACCTGAAACCCCAACAAACTCCTGTCACATCCAAGGACAAAAGCAAATAATTTAAATGAATTAGCAGTAGACACTTTTGACAAAATAAAAAACCTATCCGAGCAACAAACTGTGATGGGAAGAGTTTTCTAAGATTAGGAACTTTGCCCTGTAGAGCATAAATGAAGTTACCAGAATACCAGACTTCACGACTCTACAAGAGTGACAGTTTTACAATACAAACAAACTAGAGCAGATAAACAGGAATTAGAATCACAGGCAGGCATCATTTTGGTCACCTCTTGTAAGTTTGCTGGTGGATCCCATATCGAATCTTAGTCTTCATACTTTGAGAGAAAATTCCAGAAGAGATCCATACCACCCTGAGTTAACTTAACAAGCCAAACATCTGATAGGCCCTTATCAGGATTGCTTATATTAATAAATAAAGCTGGCCCCTCCACATTGACTGTTAGCAAATAAATCAGACCCTTATAGACAGAAAGCAGCCTGTGACACCCATAGTTTAGACCACTTTCTGCTTTTACTCTCTTACAGTGCCAAAGATACACTTTGTGAGTCTCCTCTTAAGCCTTTCCTGGTACAGATTAACCAGACACTAGAACTGCATGACTATGGCACCCTGGATGCTGCAGGGTACTAGTAACTTTGAACCACTGGTTATTGCCCTGGCCTTCTAAATGGGTCTCACTGATGCCTCCAGTAACTTGCAATTTAGAACTCATGTCACATCCAAGGCCTGTTTAAATTTGGCACATAGCCACCGCTGGGCACCTGTGACTATGTACCATGGCTCACAGTATAAACCTGCTCAAACTTGTTGCACAAGTGCCCCCAGGCACCCACAAACCTAAATTCTTGGTCGAAGTCCAGTTTTGATACACAGATGCCTCTAAGGAGTATGATTTTGAACATTTATTGTAACCCATATCTGCTTAAATTTTGTGATCCAGACCTTGTTAAAACCATTCTATCTTGCACCACACACACACACACACACACACACACACACACACACACACACACACACACACACACACACAGTTTAAGTTCATTGGCCTTAACTCTATAGCTGCTTCCAGACATTCATCACTGCAAATCCCAGTTACCAAACAAACCAGCACTGTGATCCAACCACTGTCAGGCACTGAGACAGCAATTAACCGTCATTTGATGAGCATGTCTTGCTTGGATGTGACTGCTACTATGAATCCTGCGTAGTCTTCTTGAACTTGATGTTGCCACCTTGGTGGGGCACTTGTGACCAAAACTCTCGATGATTGCCACACAAACTCAGAATCTTAAACACTGCCTGACATTTGTCACTATAAATCTCTAGTCATTGTCTTAAGCAGTCTACAACCGTAAGCTCTCATGTAGAACTAGGTCTAATGAGGACACAGAATTTATTTATAAATGTTAACAAAAGACTGAGAAAAACCACATGTTTATTAGAGCTATGTAAACTCCCTGATAAAAACTTCAAAACAACAATCCTAATGATGCTCACTAAATTAAGGAAATTAATGTAGAAAAAGTTTCAAGAAGGAGAAAGTATGAAAAATTCAAAATGAAATCAATGAGCTAAAGAACATAATACTTGAACGAAAAGAAAATAAAGGAACTCAAAGCAATATGATAAAAGCTAAAAATTTGAGTCAGTAAACTCAAGGTTATAATATGAAAAAAATTGTTAAAAAAAAGAAAAATAATTTTAATTAGAAAATACAGGGGCTGGAGAGATAGCATGGAGGTAAGGCATTTGCCTTTTATGCAGAAGGTCGGTGGTTCACATCCCGGCATCCCATATGGTCCCCTGAGCCTGCCAGGGGTGATTTCTGAGCATAGAGGCAGGAGGAACCCCTGAGCGCTGCTGGGTGTGACCCAAAAGCCAAAAACAATAAAAATACAGAGAAAATACAGATGTTTATGGGACAATATTGAATAAAAACATGTGCATTGTCGTAGGACTTCCAGAATTAAAAAGGAGCAGAATTCTTTGAATAAATAGTATCTAAGAATTTTTCCAAACTAAGGAAGGAAACTGAATTAGGAAGCTTAAAGAATTTGAAATAAAGTAGACAGCACATATCAGGACACGTTATAATTATAATTAAAAAATTCAAATATAAAGAGAAAATTCTTCAGGTCATTTAAAAGTAAAAACTATAAATATCTACCCAGTCCCCAGACTGTTGGAACTCTACCTCAACGAAGACTTCCCTGGGACCCCCGGTACCACCAACAGGTACATTGGAACGCCCCAGGACTCTCATACACACATATGCTAAACACCTTCAGATCAGAGAAAAAGGAAAAAAAAATACCTGGCAGTCAACTTCTGCCCAAGCTCAAGGGTTCTTGAAGATTTAGGTTAGTCGCCCAACTTTTGCATTTTAGTGTTGTAACATAGTAGACTCCAAATACAGTTCTCAACATGGTAATGCCTTGACAAAAATATTCCAATTTATCCATCTTTGTTTGCTTATACCTACTATAAGATCTAATGCTTATGTCCACAGAGACCATTGAAATAGGCAACTGCACATCATAGACTTTTGTTACAGGCCCATTCATTGATCATGTTTTTACAATTTGTTTTTTGAACCAAGCTAATTTACTATTAGACCCCAAAGCACATTGTCAGTTTGCTTCCAGGAAAGGAATCTGGATGCTGGAGACACAGAAAATGATATGCCTGGGGTAGAATCCTCTTACAGAGCTCACTATCTTATTGCCTAGATGTGAAAATTATGGTTGTTCTAAGAAATCTCCATGCACAATCTAACCCCAGAAGCTTTTATCCAGCAAAGTTTATTCCCAACATTGATGAATTGCCTAGAAACTGGAATACATACACCCATGTGCTGGCCTCATTCTTTTAAGTGCTCTGACCCATTCCACAATGGTCAGTCCTTCAACTGCAACCTACAAATAGAGCTCCATGTCTGTCTATATGTGTATGTGTATGTAAGTGTGTATGTAGTGGACTCCTCTATGCTTGTCTAACTGCACATAATCTTCTCATAATTGCACATAATCCCTACCTATATTGTATATAATTCCAATTATATAATATCCCTCCTCCCCCATCCCTGTCTACCACCTTACAAATGCTCTTCAATACCCTCACACCCTCAACCCTGACCCTCTATCTCCTTCTATTTAACCCTTTTCACCCTCATATCTTAATTCCTCAGGGATCGGAACCTTTCCCCTACCGCAGCAAGCTGCCAACCAATTCCCAAAGTGAAAGGACACCCTTTCAACCCACTATGCCCTTGTCCCATCCTACAGACCCATACTATGCAGCCCCTTTTCTCCCGCTTCCTCCCACTGTAGACTGTTGCTTGCTACAGAATTGGGCTCCCAAGAAACCTTCAGCTCAAGGACACTAACTGATTCCCAACTTCTTCAAACCATTTCTCAGACTCCACAAGACCATGGGTGGGATGAAACTGTGTTTTGGAGTCTACCACCCCACAACTATCTCAAAAGACTTAAAGGGAATATCTATATTTATTTTGTATGTTTCTGAAGATGTATTTCCTTGATAGTTATAATCCTTAGTGTCTATCTATTTCCATATATAGAGGTAGCTTCCCCATCCCTGTTTTGGATATGCTTAGTATGAAATATTTTTATAAAAGTCTTGTTTGGGTTATGAACTCGGGTTAAAATCATGTTATAGTTTGTTTAGCTTGTTATTTTTACCCCCATATGCACCAGGAGTATTATGTGGCATTGTTCCTTTTTTGCATAGGCACACTAAAATGGGGAAATTTTACATATAGAAAGAAGTTTTAATCTAATAGGGATAGGAACTCATAATGTTTATAGTTCAGAGGTGCCTTTCACCATGAACATTTGTCATGGAGACTTGACTTAGTCCTCCACGGATCAGACATCGACCATCCAACTCTGAACCTCAAATATCAACATTGGTACTGGCACAGTTTATGGCACCAGCACCAGGACTCAAACTCCCCCCTGGGGGAAGCCCAAATGCTGCTCTGGCTCCAACCTACTTTATGGTAGGTTCATTAGACACCCTGACAAAGAGGAAATGTCAACAACTTGATCTAAGGGCAGGATGTCCTACCTCAGCACCCAACCGTGAGATGAAATCAGAAGATGCTCCATCCTAGGATCTGTGTAAGAACCACAATCTCTAATTATAGAAGACTGACTATACCAACTTCGACTAGGCAGAACTTTTCCTGGGACCACAAAGAAAGACTTTATCCTAGGCTTCATCCTGGGATCTGTAAAAAAACCAAGATCTCTAACTACAGAAGACTGACTTTGACAATCCCAAATGAACAGAACTTTTTCTGGAACCATAAAGAGACTTCGGGATTGGACAACCAACATGCCTGGAACCTGTAGTCAGTCTTTTGACAGTATGCTTATGGATGGAAACACCCTGTATCCTTTAGGTCAATGAAATTTCCTTTCTAATTTCCCCAACATTTGCAGTGCCTATGCAAAAATAAATAATTAAATAAATAAAAACCTGCCCCTCCCCCTTTTTTCTTTTCTTCTTTTAATTTTATTTATATTCTAGATAGGAGCTCCCACCTTTTTCATAGAACTTTAGAACTTTAATTATTTTGTTTTGCCTAATATTTCTATGTTTTCCTACAAAATGAGAAAAGGAAAAATAATGTGGATGGGGCCCAGGGGCCAAGTGGTCTCAGAAGCATTGAGTGAGAAAATAAATGGTCAGATCTAAATACCCTAGCCAAGTCAATGACAATAGAATCAAGCCTCTCAAACTATAACAAACTGAACACAAAATTAATCTGTTACACTGTTAGATCTGAGGGCTAGGGGTGGAGGTATGGAATCATGGAGGGGGGTCAACACTGGTGGTGGAAATGGCCCAAATTCACTGTCATTAAATGACTGAAATACAACTGTGAAAGACTTGTAACTCACAATAGTCTCAATAAAAAATTTTTTTAAATATAAATATAAGAGAACTCTCATAGGGCTGTCAATTTTTTTCATGCTCTGTGTGTATGTTTATTTGGCCACACCCATGCAATATTCAGGACTTATTTCTGGCTCTGCATTTAGGAATCACCCCTCATAGAGTTCTGGGTAACCATATAGGATGCCACGGATCAAATCCAGATCAATCACACGCAAGGCTCTACCCACTCTACTATTTCACCAGTACCAGGACTGCATATTTTTCAACTGAAATCCTAAATTTAAAGGGTTAAATGAAAAAGACCTCCAATCAAGAATACCCAATCAAGAATACTCTATTCAATTGATGTAGAGATTTTAAGTAATGATAAATATTTTTATCAACTAATATCAATATTTATTCATTACAATACTTGGAACAGTCAGTTACCTTTAAAATATAAAATGTGGGGGTCCAGGAGATTGCATGGAGGTAAGGCATTTACCTTTCATGCAAAACATCATCGGTTTGTATCCCAGTGCCCCATATGGCCCCCCGTGCCTGCCAGGAGCAATTTCTGAGCATGGAGCCAGGAGTAACCCCTGAGCACTGCCGGGTGAGACCCCAAAACAAAAACAAAAACAAAAACAAAACAAAACAAAACAAAACAAAAAAAATATATATATAATGTGGTTGAAGCCAAAGCAACAGCACAGCAGGTAGGGCCTTTGTCTTGCACAAGGCCAACCTGACAAAGTTCCAGCATCCCATATGGTCCCCAGTGTACTGCCAGAAATGACCCCTAAGTGCAGTGCCAGGAGTAACCCCTGAGCATTGCTGGGTGGGGTCCCAAAACAAAAACAAAACATATATATATATATGCATATAGAGAGAGAGATATTGTGGAGAAATAATGTAATATTGGGTTATCTTAAATGGAATTTAAAATGTATTTACTTTCTTTTTGTTTGCTTTCTATTATAGGGCCAAATTAAGTGATGCTCAGAGGTTACTTCTTGCTCTATACTCAGGAATTACTCCTGTAGGTGCTTGGGGCACCACATAGGTTTCTGGGAATTGAACCCAGGTCTACCAATTGCAAGGCAAGCATCCTACTCACTGGCCTACTTACCTGCCAAGTGCAAGATTTATTAGCTTTAAATTAAATGCTATATAAACTAAATACCAGAAATTTAAATCTCATATTATTCTCAAAGAAAAAATAAGTATGAAGAGGGAAATGGTGTGTTGGAGAGATAGGACAGGGGTTAACTTGCTTTGTACCCAATGGGCCTTGATCAATCCCCTGAACATGGTCTCCTAAACACCACCAGTAGTTGATTCTTGAGCACAGACTCAGGAGTAAGCCCTAAATACTGTTGGGTACACTCCTCCACCCACACACACACACAAAAAAAAGAAGAAATAGAAGGAGGAAGAGGGGGAGGAGGAAGAGGAAGATAAGAAGAATGAGGAGGAGAAGGAAACAAGTCATCACAGAAAAAAAAACAAATATCAAAGGATGAGTGGAAGATATGAAAGAACAAAGGAGCAGAACAAGCAGCAGTAAAATCAATAGAGCTGTAAATTCTTACATATCTATAATTTCCCTAAATATCAGTATACTGAACTCAAAAGGTACAGAAATTATAGATGAATTTGAAAATAAAATCTAGCCTACTGCTAGGAGACCTATGTGAGTTCCAGTGATAAACATAAATACAAAATAAAACTTTAAAAACAACTTGAACTACAATAATTAAACTTTAAAGTGTGACTGTTAAGGAGGCAAATTTGCAGTTAGAAAGGAGGTCATTTGGGAGCAGTAGCAGGTAAAAGTTGACACTGTGAGATTGGTTTTGGGACATTCAATACCTGGAACTCTATTATGGACGCATTTGTAAATCATGGTGTTTAAATAAACAAATTATTTTTAAAAAAATTTTAGAACAATCATACAGGAAATAGTAGCTTAGAAAAAACACGGATAGCCACATTTATAACAGACAAAATACCTATCAGACTGAAAAATATAGTGAGAATTGTATGGATGGTGAATAAATAGGGATCAATCCATCAAAAGTCCCTCATAAACACAGGTGTGTACCAGAAAATATAACAACATAATATATAAAGCAACTACTAACAGGCCTAAAGAGAAACAGCAACAGAAATACTTTAGTAGTGGGGCATTTTAAACCCAGTGTCAACAAGAAACAGATCAATCCAACAGAAAACCAACAAGAGAAAGAGCAGCTTTAAATAAAAATCTGAGCAATCTGGATTAATGACATTTGCAGAGTCCTATAAGCACCCCCAATATCCAAATACAAATTCTTCTTTATTGCATGTGAAATATTCTCAAAGATACAATATATCTTGAGACACAAAACTAATCAATAAAGTATAAAGATTGAAATCCCAGTGAGCATCCATTTGGCTCACAATTAAATAATGCTAGAATCCAATCATTAAAAGAAAGCTTAAAAAAAAAACCTCAAAGATTTTGAGACTAAGCAGTTTGCTACTACTGTTGTGTCAATGAGGATATCAAAGGGGGAATGAAAATATTCTTGAAAACAAACGAGAGTGAAAACACCAGTTATAATACACATGACACAGCAAAAGCATGGTAAGAGGAAGTTTGTACAAAGAAAATCTTACATCAAGAACAACAACTATGTTGAATTAAGCATCTAAATTTGCATCATAAAAGATACAAAAGAAAATAGGGTTGGGGAAATAGCTCAAGGACTAGATGTATTGTCTCGTAAATGAAAAGTCCATAAGTCTATGCTTGGCACAGAATGGTATTTCCAAGCATTGCTGGTTGTGCCCATAGTGATCCCTGAGTACTAAAGGTGTAGCTCTCGTTGCCCAGCACCACTGGGCTCAAGTACTATCAATTAGTCCAACTACTAAATAACCCAGTCTGAAGGTTAAGCATCACTGAAATTGTCACCATGGCTTAAGAACTCTACACTGCCCCACAAAATAAAACTACAAAAAGAAAAAAAATGAGGAGCCGGAGTGATAGCACAGCGGTAGGGTGATTATCATGCATGCGGCCGACCCAGGGGTTTGATTCCCAGTATTCCATATGGTCCCCAAAATCAGCCAGGAACGATTTCTGAGCACAGAACCAGGAGTAACCCCTGAGTGCTGCAGGGTGTGGCCCCAAAACAAACAAAACAAAACAAAAACGAAGAATCAATGAAACCCAAAGTTATTAAAAGAAAGGAAATAGTTAAAAAAATGTTTCAGGAATAAAAAAGAAATCAAAATGGCAATATATAAGAATTGTGAAACCAAGAGCTGGTTATTCAAAAGATTAAACAAAATTAACAAAAACGAAGGAAGGAAGGAAGGAAGGAAGGAAGGAAGGAAGGAAGGAAGGAAGGAAGGAAGGAAGGAAGGAAGGAAGGAAAATAAGAAAGAAATGAAAAGAAGAAAATCACATAGTTATCACAGAAATACAAAGCATCATAATAGACAACTCTGAACAGCTTCATGCCACTTAAATTGGAGAACCTAGAAGAATGAACAATTAAAAATCATATAACTTACCAAGGCTGGGGCAAAAAAGAAAAAAAAATCTTCTAAGGCTGTTAAAACAAAAAGGAAATAGAGAACTTGAGAAAGCCTATTATAAACAGGAAATTGAAACAGTGATTAAGTCTCCTTTAAAACAAAAGACAAGGTCCAAATGGTTTTACTAATATATTCTATCAAACCTTTAAAATGACCTATTTCTATTATTCCAAATATCTTCCCAAAATGATAAAAAGAAAAACTTTTCAAACATTTTTTTTATTCCAACATTCCTCTGGTACCAAAAAGACTAACAATAGTCTTTTTATTAGACCATTAGGGAAATAGATCAAAGGGCTAGAGCATGTGCTTTGCATGTGGGTACCCTAAGTTCAATTCTGGTAGCCCCAGAATCACCAGGAAAAATTCCTAACACCATGGGTGTTAAAACACCTACCTGTCAAAACAAACAAGTAAAATGAGAGAACAAAATCCCTAATGTTCATAGGTGTAAATGAAGATCCTAAACAAAACCTTAAGAAACTAAATTCAATTATGCATTAAAAGGATGTTAAACAAAAACAGGGATACAATTTTGCTTTAACACAAATAATTAATTAATTAGATTAAAAATAAATGTTATACCTTAATTAATGTAAGATACTAAGTTAACAAAAGAAAGAAAAAACAGATCATATAATCATATCACTAAATATACAGAAGCTATAGACAACTATTATTCAACATAGGCCTATCCATAGCAACTAGGTAGTAAAAATAAATAATAGTTATAAATGGAAAAAGAATACTATCACTAATTTAAGATTATATGATTATATGCATAGAAATACCTATAGAAGCTACAAGAAATTATTTATACATTAGATAAATACATTACAGTGGTAGGATATAAAATAAACTTACAAAAATGTGAAGTCTTTCAATATGCAAATGACAGAAGAAATGAAAAGGAGAAAGTTACAAGAAGAAACTAAGAAGCAAATTCCACTTATAATTGTATCAGAAGAATTTAGTCACTAGAAGTCAACTCAAAATCAGTCAACAACTATAAGTTATTGCTTTCCAAAAAGAGAAATCCCACAGTAAACTGCCCAATATTCCATGCTTGTTCATTGGAAGAGTATCATTAAAATGACTGTCCTATGCAAACCATTATTCAAATTCAATGTAACTCCTATCAAAATTCAAATGATATTCTTCAGGGGCATGGAATAAATATTACTAAAATTTACCTAAATTATAAAAGACTCTAAATAGTTTAAAGAATCATGAGAGAGGTCCAGGGGATATGTGAGCCATCATATTCCCAATTTTATACCTGTAAGACTAATGAATAAAAGCACTATGAAATTGGGTCTGAAGCAAGTATATAGCTGGTAGGGTATTTGCTTTGTATGGACCAACCAGAGTTCAATTCTTGGAGCCAGCCCCATTTGTTCTGTCCCAAATGATACACCAGGAGAGATTCCTGAGCACAGAACCAGGAGAAAGCCTGTGCACCTTAGGATAAGACCCCCCCTCCAAAACAAAACAAAATGTAAACACTATTTTATTAAAATAAAAGCAGACTCTCAGATCACTGTAATACAATTAAAATTTCAGAAATAAACCCTCTTATATGTAACAACTAATTTATAAGAAAGGAGCCAAGAGAATAAAATGGAAACTCACTTCACCAAATGGTGGTGGGAAAACTGGGTAGCAAGCCAAATGCAAAAGAATGAAACTTGATTTTTATATTGCAGCATACCTTTTAAAGTTGAATTTAAAATGGATTAAAGACTTGGTTGTAACACCATAATCCATAAAAATGATCAAAGAAAACATAGAGAACTCCATAATATTGGTATCCAGGGTGTTTTCAGGAATTCAACTCTTGTCAGCAAGGAAAACAAAGCCAAAACTAGAACAAGCTTGTGAACAATTAAACAAAATCATTAAAACAAAAAGAAAGAGGTGAGAGAAATAATTCAAAGGGCTGAGCAACTTGCCTTATAAGCACAAGGCCAGAAGAGCACGGTATGCTTATCCAAGCATACTAGTCATAGTCCTAGTTGGCTCCAGATCATAAACTTGTGTGGCTGATGTTCCTCAAGGAGCACTGCACCACGGGATCTAAATATTAGACTGTTAGGCCCGCAATACTTAGTCACATACAAAAGGAGTTATCCCTAGGATATTATTGCTAGAAGTCTCCTCCCAGGAAATAAAGACTTCCTATTGAATGAAAATATTTGCATATCACACATCTGACAAAGGTTAATTATATAAGATATATAAATATTCCACCAAATTCAACAAAATTGATAATGTCATCAAAAAAAATGGGGAGAATTGCATATACGTTACCAAAGAAGACATACAGATGACTAGTAGTCATATGAAAACTGATTTATCACTTGTAATCATAGAAATATGAATCAAAATGCCAAGGAGATATCACCGTGAGAATGGTCTATTATATCAATAATACTGTAGCAGGAGGTGGGAGGAAAAAACCTCTCACTCTGCTACTATGGATGTAAATTGGTCTAGAATCTTATGGTTAAAAGGATGGAAATACCTCAAAAATTAAAAATAAAACTACAACATGACTCAGTAATTCTATTTCTAGATGCTTTAAAAAGTAGACAAAACAGTAAATATATGTAGAGCTATCTTTTTAATAAATATATTGCAATATTAATTATAATAATCAAGATCTGAAAACAACACTGTTTAATAGCTAGTGAGTTGTGGGGGAGGGTGAACCCCTTGCTGGTGGTGTTAAATTCCTCTGTCCTAAGCAACAAATCACCCACAAATAAACCAGTCCAGCCAGAGAATTTAGGGGACCAAAGGTTCGGAAAGAAGAGCTCTTTTCAGTCTCTGGACCATCCAATTCGCCTCCTACTCCAACCAAGAGTTCTCAAAAAAGCCCTTCTAGCCTCCTCCTCCAGCTTTTTATTCTGCTTTCTTAATCGCCCCCACCTGGAAGATCCAGGTGGGGTGACAGGCAAAACTACACAACAGTGAGTAAATAAAAAATAACCGTGGTATTAGAAGAAAAGATAAAGTCTTGCCTTTTACTACCACTTAGGGGCTGTACTAAATGAAATATGTTAGAAAAAAAATTAATATGGAATTATCTTATGTGGTGTTTAAAGAAACGAAGAAGAGGAACAAGTTTAATCTCTATCTTCTCGTGTGGTCCCCTGAACCCTACCAGCAGTGATCCTTGAGAGTAAAGCCAGATGGAAGCCCTAAGCACTGCTGGATATGCTCCCCCCTCTAAAAAGAGAAAAGAAAAGAAAATTAAAAAAAAGAGAAACAGGGCCGGAGATAAAGCATGGAGGTAAGGTTTTTGCCTTTCATGCAGAAGGACAGTGGTTCGAATTTCGACATCCCATATGGTCCCCTGTGCCTGCCAGGGGCGATTTCTGAGCATAGAGTCAGGAGTAACCACTTAGCGCTGCTGGGTGTGACTCAAAAACAAATAAAACAAACAAAAAACAAAACAAATCAACAACAAAGGCAGGTGAGATAGTATATTGGTTAAACCCTGAGCACTGCCAGCTGTGATGTAAATAAAAATAAATAAATAAATAAATAATAAAAGTACACCAGTGGACTGTGGTAAAGGGATATTGGCACTTTGGTATTAGGTGTGGCAAGGTAACATTGAACCTTAAAATAAATAAATAGTTAAACATTGTAAAGCTGTGTTAAATAAGTAAAACCATAATAAACATTTTAACTGTTAAAATAAAACAAAAGAAAATCAACTCAATCTTCCCCTTTTAGACTACTAGACTATCAAATGCCTCATAGTCTAACTGTCAGAATTGGTTCAAGTTCTTTTCTATTAAGTTGATAAAAACTTTTACTAGGGGGCCCGGGAGATAGCATGGAGGTAAGGCGTTTGCCTTTTATGCAAAAGGTCATCGGTTCGAATCCCAGTGCCCCATATGGTCCCCTGTGCCTGCCAGGAGCAATTTCTGGGCATGGAGCCAAGAGTAACCCCTGCGCACTGCCAGGTGTGACCCCCCCCCCCAAAAAGAAAAAAAACTTTTACCAGAAGCAAAAGAAAATCAAATACTTTCAGAAATAAAACTAGGTTCCTCCATTATAAAAAATTTCCACTGCCTCAGTCAATGACGAAATAATAGTGAAGGCCTTCTTGGCCCTTCTGCAGGTAGTGTAAAGAATCAAGAAACTAACTTTGCCTTTGTTCTTCTTTGAGTCTTCTTACTTTGAAAGATGCACTGTATTAAAAAAACCACCATGTTTTTAAAATAATCCAAAAATGAGAGAGGGCAAAAGTCATAGCATACTCCAGGTAAAAGGATATATAATTGGAAAGCATTTATAAGTAGGTACCTGAAAATTTTCAAACCACATCAATGAAAGAAGAGGTTACATAAATGGCTCATGAGTATTGAAACTTCAAGAATGTTCACAAATCTAAAGGTCTACAAAGTAAGAAAAAAGTTCTTCCTAACATCCCTTAAAATCTCCAACACAAACTGAGATGCTAAAAAGACATTTTTATATACAATTCACATTTGAAGATAACAGAAGCCTCCTCACAAAGAGAACATCCCAATTACCAGCACTCTCGACACAGAATTAGAGTCTTAAGATTTCATTTCCTAACATTATCTGTCTAGTTTCACTGGCTTTGTTTCAAAATTAATATCTCAGAGAAAACTAAATTTTATATAAATTTTCTAATAAGGATTTTAGTATAATGGTACAAATTTATATGTTTACAGTTATTGTTAACCTATTGCACAACTTTGTTTTAGAGATATACCATGGTGTGCTCAGACTCCCTGCTCAATGCATAGGGATCATTGTCAGTGATACTCAAGTAATTAGATGGTGCTGGGATTAATCTTAGATTTCCTGCATACAAGCATGTGCTCCATCCAGTCTGTTATCTCTCCTACTGCTAATGAACAACTTCTATATTAACTTATTCACTGCCCAATATATGTATTTGTGGGATTTTTTTAAACTAATATAAATAGGGCAGAAGTTGTGCTGTACCTTGCAAAAAAAATTCTTTGATACACAGAATTTCAGTATATAATGGCTACTAGAGTAAGAGGACCTGGTGACAGCTGAAGCTCTACAGAAATGAGCACTTACAGGCTCTAATGTCCTAGAAAACTATTTTTTTTTTGGGGGGGTAACACTTGGTAATGCTCAGGGGTTAGTCCAGGCTATGCACTGAGAAATTGCTCCTGGCTTGAGGGACCATAAGGGAGGCCAGGGATCAAACCCAGGTTCATCCTGGGTCAGCCACATGCTAGGCAAATGCCCTACCACTGCTCTATCGCTCTGGCCCCTCCTAGAAAACATTTACCAAAACAGTATTTTTGTCTAATCCAAGATTCTATATATAGGGGCCTGCGCAGTGGCACTAGAGGTAAAGTGTTTGCCTTGCCAGCACTAGCCTAGGATGGACCTTGGTTCGAGTCCCCCGGCATCCCATATGGTCCCCCAAGCCAGGAGCTACTTCTGAGTGCATAGCCAGGAGTAACCCCTGGGCGTTACCGGGTGTGGCCCAAAAACAAACAAAAAAAAAGATTAAATATATATATATATATATATATATATATGCTGCATATGTGTACATATTTTTTAAATTCTCATAAATTCAACCACCATTGGAGAAAATAAAGACAATGAAGGATAGCAAGAAATGGCTGGAGAGAGTACAGTGAGCAAGGCTCTTGCCTTCTAAGTTACCAACCCCAGTTCAATTCATGGCATCCCAGATGAATCCTCAGCACTACCAGGAGGGATCCCTAGGTTCAGAGTCAGGAGTAAGTCCTGAGCACACCAGGTGTGTCCCTTAATCAAATTAAAAAAAAATATCTCTTTTAAAAGCAAGATAGCAAGATATTACTGAAAAGTCAACATTTTCTTCTCCATTTGCTAGGACAAGATATATTTGTTATTTTAAGATTTACACATCAATCACCAGCTGGCTTAGTTCACCTACATATTTGAGCTATATATCAAACAAAGAAAGGCATGGTTATAAAGTCAATGGAGTCAAATCAAGGCCAAACTAAACAAATGCGACATCATACCCCCAAGATCAACAAAGGAGATCATTGTTAGGCGAGGAGGTTTAGTAACTTTAGCAAGGAGGATTTGCTATGTCCATCAGCAATACAAAGAAACTTAAAAACAAATCTCACTGCAAAACTGATGTATAATTAGTTATACACAACAGTATTTATTTTATTTTATTTTATTTTATTTTATTTTATTTTATTTTATTTTATTTATTTATTTGATTTTTGAGCCACACCCGGCGGTGCTCAGGAGTTACTCCTGGCTGTCTGTTCAGAAATAGCTCCTGGCAGGCACGGGGGACCATATGGGACACCGGGATTCGAACCAACTACCTTTGGTCCTGGATTGTCTGCTTGCAAGGCAAACGCCGCTGTGCTATCTCTCCGGGCCCCATATTTTTTAAACTGTTTATTTATTGATTAATTGATTGGTTGGTTGTTGGTCCACACCCAGCATTGTTCAGGGGTTACTCCTGGTTCTGCCCTTAGAAATCACCCCTGGCAGGGTGATATAGATGCTGGGAGTCGAATCCGCTCTCTCCCAGTCTGCTGCATGCAAGGCAAATGCCCTACTGCTGTGCTATCACTTCAGTCCTCCAACTGTATTTTTAATTTGTCATGCTGATTAGCACTAAATTCCATTGAACTTCCATAAATGTCCCGTGAATATTTTTAACCCCTTACTAGTAGTGCTAGTAACAGACAACCATTTAACAATAATCTTATTTAAAAAAGACATCATAACATAAATATAATATCCAGTGGCAATTATGATCACCAAAATTAATATAATAAATAATTTATTTTAATAAAAAGTCCCCATTTTGTACTATTTCTAAAGTGACTCAATAGCTTTTTAAACACTGGCCATTATGTGATCAGATACAGGATGCTGAGGAGTTCATATATAATCATGTGTGTCCTTTCTGAGATTTGCCATAAGGAACTTGCAAGGACTATACTTCAAGGGAAACAATAGTTTTCCATTAGAATTTCGACTGTCTGGTCTTATAATTATGTATCAGGAAAGCTCAGAGATTCAACTGAAAAACTACTTTGCAAAGTTGTGAGACATAAAATTAAGATATAAAATAAAAACAACAAATAGTGTGACTATACAGTTGAAGAACTCAAAAATATAAAATGTGCAGGAGTAAACTCAATAAGAAATGTTGGATGAGCCAGAGTGATAGCATGGAGGTAAGGTGTTTGCCTTTCATGCAGAAGGTCATCAGTTCGAATCCCGGTGTCCCATATGGTCCCCCGTGCCTGCCAGGAGCAATTTCTGAGCATAGAGCCAGAGTGACCCCTGAGCGCTGCCGGGTGTGACCCAAAAACCACAAAAACAAATTGTATTTGAAAAAAAGAAATGTTGGATGGCATACCAAAATATTATTAAGTGGTAAAGATATACTTATTTGGTAGAATTAACCAAAACTATGTCAATTATAAAATAATTAATTTATAATTTCAAAATAAGCCAAATTAAAAAATATTTACAGAGTTAGAAAGATAGTGCTGGACTTAAGTCATTTGCCTTGCATGCTATTGACTCTGATTCAGAAGCTAATACTGCGTATGATCCCCTAAGCACTGCCAGGGTTTACTACTGATTACAGAGTCTTGAATAGCTCTTGAGCCCCACTAGGTATGGCCTAAACCCCCCCTCCCCCCCCCAATTTATTTTTTTTTGGTTTTTTTTTTTGGGGGGGGGGCACACCCGGCG
The DNA here is from genome assembly GCA_004027635.1 of Crocidura indochinensis. Taxonomy (NCBI): domain Eukaryota; kingdom Metazoa; phylum Chordata; class Mammalia; order Eulipotyphla; family Soricidae; genus Crocidura; species Crocidura indochinensis. Next base: position 13,336 of record PVKC010006139.1, on the reverse strand, counting down.
ACGCTCAGGGTTTACTCCTGGCTATTTTGCTCAGAAGTTGCTCCTGGCAGGCACGGGGGATCATATGGGGAACCGGGGGATGGAAACGCCATCCGTCCTAGGTTAGCGCAGGCACCTTATCTCCAGCGCCACCGCCCGGCCCCCTACCCCCAATTTAAAACACAAACTGGTAATAGTTTTTTTGAAACCAGATGAACTAATCCAGGGGTCTCAAACTCAATTTACCTGGGTGCCGCAGGAGACAAAGTCGGGATGAGGCAGGGCTGCATAAGGGATTTCGCTTACCGAATATTCGCAATAAAAAATAGCATTAGCAAGAAAAAAAAATCGCAAAAAATCGCATTAAATATTTGCATACCCCGAACGGAACTGCTCGGGGTATGCGAATGTTTAATGCGATTTTTTTCTTACTGATGCGATTTTTTTTTTTTTTTTTTTTTTTTGGTTTTTGGGTCACACCCGGCAATGCTCAGGGGTTACTCCTGGCTCCATGCTCAGAAATTGCTCCTGGCAGGCACGGGGGACCATATGGGGCACCGGGATTCGAATCGATGACCTTTTGCATGAAAGGCAAACGCCTTACCTCCATGCTATCTCCCGGGCCCCACTAATGCGATTTTTATTGCGATTATTCGGTAAGCGAATAATCGCGAATACTGCGATATTTGAAGACCGGCCGCCGGGCCACAAAATGTTATACAGAGGGCCGCAAAAGGCCCGCGGGCCACGAGTTTGAGACCCCTGAACTAAGCAGAAGATTTATGTGGAAAAAATAATTAACCAGAAAAAGGTCAGAAAACTGAGGAAGGAGAAAGGAAAGGAAATGAAGGGGAATTAGCACTAGCAAATACTAAAACAAAATCTAAACTTCAGTGTGGCAATGGTTATTCATTAAATATGCTGATTAAGAGACTATTGTAGAAAGTATGATATTTAATGAAAATTACAATTAATATGTGAAAAATTTTAAAATAGTATTTTAATTTATTGGGGAAAAATAAGCCCCTTCCCAAATAATAATGTGGGAAGAAAAATATTGTATTTCTCCATACTCTAGAAAATCAGAATAAATTTCAAACAATTTATATACAAAATGAGAGCATATAAATAATAGGGAAAAAAGAGAAAGTTAATTTTTTTTTTTTTTTGGTTTTTGGGCCACACCCAGTTTCACTCATGGGTTACTCCTGGCTATGCGCTCAGAAGTCGCCCCTGGCCTGGGGGACCATATGGGGCACGGGGGATCGAACCACGGTCCGTCCAAGACTAGCGCGGTAAGGCAGGCACCTTACCTCCAGCGCCACCGCCCGGCCCCGAGAAAGTTAATTTTTTAACATCACAGTGGAGAGTCTTGATATTTATAACTCTAAATTCAAAATCCACAAAAGAGGGGCCCGGGAGATAGCATGGAGGTAAGGCATTTGCCTTTCATGCAAAAGGCCATCGGTTCGAATCCCGGTGCCCCATATGGTCCCCCGTGCCTGCCAGGAGCAATTTCTGAGCATGGAGCCAGGAGTAACCCCTGAGCACTGCCAGGTGTGACCCAAAAACAAAAACAAAAACAAAAAAAATCCACAAAAGAAAATTACATATTTAACATTATAAAAATCTAATGAAAATATTTAAAGATAGATGACAAAATGAGAAATTAAAAACAAAAATAGTAATCTATTTGATATATGAAGAACTTCTAGAAACCACTAAAAGACCATACAGAAAACTGAAAACTAGCAGGGAAAAATATTTGAGTCATAAAAAGAAATTCAAAATGGCTAGTAAACATCAGTAGATGACCAAGAGAAATAGAAGCTATAACTATACTGTGCATCAGTTTTCTGGATGACAACCACTAACCTGATAACACATTTTAGTCTTTGTAAGACTTTCTGGTTCATTAGGAGGAGATAAAATTGGTACAATTCTAAGGCAGTAAATTTTGCAATGTTTAGTAAAGCCACATCTACCAATCTAACTACAGTTTCACTTATAGAAATTTTCCTATAACTTTTTTATTATCATATCAAAAATATTATAGGTGCCAATAGAAATTAAACATTTACCTTTTTTATAGAAATTAAAAACTGAAAACAACTTACATGCCCAGCAATAAGAATCTGATTAAAAGATGACCATTTATTTATAGTATCAAGTGCCTTACCATTTGTCATACTATCTCTCCGTACCCTCTGGAGTGAAGTATTATATAGTTTTAAAAAGAAAATTGAAGAAGTTCTCTACTATTGTGTTTTGGGGTTATACTTGGCAGTACTCGCTCAAGATTCACTCCCTGGTCTGAACTAAGGGATCATTTCTGGAAATTCTTGGGAAAGAATATGGAATGCCAGATATCATGTTTTTTTTTCCTGTTTTTGTTTTTTTGGTAAAAGTGAAGGAATAAGATTATTGAGCCAGAATGTCAGTTAGCTCAGAGGGTATGTGGCTTATATGCAGCTGACTTAAATTCAATCCTTGGCATCCTATGTGGTCCCCAAAGCACCACCAGGATTAATTCTTGAGAAAAGAGCCAGGAGTAATCACTGAGCATCATTTGGTATGGCCCCAAAATGAAAAAAAAAAAAACTATTGATATTTTCTGGCAGATGCATAAAGTAGTTACAAGAACATATAAGAAAATAATTGATTCTAGTTGAATGTGTGTGCATGAGAGAGAGAGAAAGAGAGAGAGAGATGAGAAGTCAATTTATATTATCTACTTCTCTGCCAGAGACTCTTTTTACTAAAAAGTACCACTAACACCAAACTTTGTAAAGAGGAAGCTCATACATATTTTTTACTTATTTTTGCTGCTTTTCTAAAGATAAAAGGATTCATGCCCAAACACAGAGTGACTTTAAGCCTTTCTCTCCCTTTAAATCCTTTTTTAGTTTGTGTTTGAGGTTTGTTTATTTTGGGACCACACACAGCAATGCTCAGGGCTTACTTCTGGCTCTGTACTCTGGGTTCACTCTGGTAGGACACTGGGGAAGTTTGTGGTGCGGGAATCCCAGTTTGTGAAGTGCACAAGGCAATTTACCTTACTATCTCTCTGGCCAAGGATTTTTGGGTCTTTTTTGTTTGTTTGTTTGTTTAAGTTTTTGTTTATTATTATTATTTTTGATATGTTTTTTGGGGGGAGGGGATGGTACACACCAGTAGTGACCAGAAGCTATTTCCTGTTCTGTGCTCAAAGAACCATTCAGTGTATGGGATTGAACCAGGAAACCATATGAAAAACATGTATGCAGATCCTCAAGCTGTCTTGCCACCCCACTCTGTGGAGGGCGGGGTGCCAGAACTAGCCATACTCAGGGCTTACCCCTGACTCTCTGCTCCCGGTACATGCTTGGCAAGTACTGCTAGTAGTGCTTAGAGGACCATATGATGTGTCCACAACTGGTGCAAAGCTAATGTCATACCCACTGTACAATTTCCCCAGACTGTTTAACAATCTCTTTTAAACATTAACATACAAAACACAACAACCACTAGCACTTCAATTTCTTACCTGCTGCCATATGTTTTAAGCTTGCTATAATAGTTACCACAGATTTGGCAGCTTATAAATAACAAACTTTTGTTTCTTTTACTTTTGTGGAATCTGGAAATTTGAGAGATCAGGGAAACTTCATGGTCTAGTAAGAGACTTTTCCAGGTTGCAGATTCTCTTACTAAATTTTCATATAGTGAAAAGAGATAGGGGTTTTTTGAGACTTTTATAAGGTACTGAAACCATGTATGAGAGCTTCACCTTCCTGAGGGTACTTCCCAATAACACCACCTAATGTCATCCTTAGGGCAGAAGATTTTAACATATGAATTAACAGTGAGGGGTATGTACATCAGACCATAGAGTTCATCAGACCAAACTTTTATGTCTTGTAAGTCTTATATTGAAAACTGGATTATGATCTACTTTTATTGATTTTGTCATTAATGCTGGGGTTTCCTTCAATATGTCTATAGAACTATGGTTTTCTGATTCAAATAAATACTCTTTTTTTTTCAGTACAAGTCTGGCAAGTATAAAGTAGAGTGTAAAGGTGATTTTTCAAGCTAAATTTTTGGGAAATTTTCTTTTGGGGGGCTTGGGACAACATTCAGGAATGCTCAGGGTTTACTTCTGTCTCTGTACTCAGAGAGAATGCCTATTGCGGTTCTGGGGAACTTATGAGGTGCTTGGAATTGGACCCAAGTCAGTCTAATAAAAGGCAAGCATCCTGCAGGCTATACTATCACTTGGCCCAGTCCTGGGAGTTTCTTTGTACTTAAACCTCACCTTATATTTGATGCTTATAATTTCACATTCTATTTTCAGACCAATATGTTACAACTTTTCTTTTTTTTTTTTGGTTTTTGGGTCACACTGGCCGTGCTCAGGGGTTACTCCTACCTCTATGCTCAGAAATAGCTCCTGGCAGGCTTGGGGGACCATATGGGATGCCGGGATTCGAACCACCAACCTTCTGCATGCAAGGCAAACGTTTTTTACCTCCATGCTATCTCTTCGGCCCCTTATGTTACAACTTTCAAAGATATTTCTTTCTACTCTAAGAGAGCAAACCACATCATTCAGATCTTTATATGTCTAACAATTAGCTCTGAATTCTTTTATCCAGGATGTCAATAATGATAAGAGGAAAGTTATCCTTATAGTAGGCTTCCACTAATTACCATTTGATTCATCTCATATAGAAATACAGAGATGGCTAACTACTTTTCAGTTGTAACTTTGCCAAATTGTTCAATTACCTATCAGTGGTATAAACCAGACCATACTACTTTAGTTCTTTAAAAGCTTCTTTCCTCTACTGCCCATGCTACAGCTGTTAATGCTTCCTCATAAATAGATATCCCAGACCCTAACCTGCCTAAACTGAAACTGATTCAATCTTCTGTCCAGAGGTTTCATTGAAGAATGCAATATAGGGTAACTATGACAACAGAAGCATAATATAAAAAAAAGTAAACTTCAATAATCGACAGTTCCCTTGAGACATTGATACAAAGGTGATTTTTTTATAAAACACATTGCTTTGCAACTTGCCATGTGATAAAAATAATATGTAAGAGATATTTTTGGGATTTTTGCTTTCTCTCCTACACACACACACACACACACACACACACACACACATATACCCCTCTGTGTCTGAGTTTAATTTCCAGACTAGATTTAGAACAGAGTATATTAATCATGTGAAACAATAATTCCTGAGAAATTATGCTAATACAACATAGTGACCAAAAGCATTTATTTAAAAAATACATAAGCAATTGTGTACTCCAAAGGCATAGTGTTAACATAATTTCAAGCACCCTAATTTAACTATAATATATTTTTAAAATTTAAGTAATATAAGCAGGTACTTGAACAATAATACAGAGCTTTGCAAGTGGCCAACCTAGACTCAGTCTCTGGAACTTCATATAGTCTCCTAAGTACCACCAAATGTGATACCTTAATAAGCCAGGAATAAGCCCTGAACACCATCCAGTGTGACCCAAAAATTAAAAAAAAATAACATAACATAAACAGACATGATAATGATAGAAGTTGGGTGATGGGCATTTGGAAATTCAATTAGATATTCAATTTCAGTATAAATATTTTCCATAACCAAATACAATGAAATAGGTTCTGGAGAGATAGTACAATAGATAGGCAGTCTACTATATAGTAGCTAAGCTTATCAGGAGTGATCCCTGACTGCAAGAGTCAAGTGTAACCTGACTGCAGAGAAAGCTGACTACAGTAGTAATCTGCCTACAGAGCCAGGAGTAACTTTAGGATGATACTCCAAAACAAAACAAAAAAAGCAAATATTAAAATACATTCTCAATCTCTTTTGTTGTGATGTGTCTAATCTGATAAACTCTAAATTATTGTTTCTTGATCCTATTCCACAAATAGGATCTATGTCCAGAGACAAAAATTAAAGTACAATTGAGGCTGAAGGCCACAGAAATAGTTCAGAGGATTCATGGCACCCCTTCACTGGCAGTAGTGTAAACCACAATGTCAAATAAGGAGAGAGAAGTTCGTGCGAGAGAGAGAGATATATATATAGAGAGAGAGAGAGGGAAGGAAAGGGAGGAGAGAGACAGAAACAAAATGCCTGCCCCCAAAAGTAGGTGGATGTGAGTGGGAGAGAAGAGGGCATCAGGGAGGGTAAGAAGGAAACTGATGTTGGTTGGAAATGTGCACTGGTAAAAATTTTTATATATTGTATGACTGTAACTCAATCATGAACAACTTTATCTGTGGGAAAAACTATGGTATGTAACTATATGTAAATGTATATATATATGTAACACCTTGTAACTATGGTGTTTAAATAATTTAAAAATATAATGAAATGGTTTAGAGGTGAAGGCATCACATAGTCCCCCAGGGACCAATAGAGTAACTCTAAATACAAAGAAAGAAGTAGCCCCTGAGTACTTAGTGGTTTTAAAAACTTGAGGTTAAAAAAAAAAAAAAAAACAACTCAAAACCCTTTTCTATGCCTGTTGTGGTATATAGAGACAAGTGGGAATAAGTAGGTTAAAATGCCACAGAACACAATTTTGAGACAAAATTTATTTTTTTCTTTAGTAAAAGCCATTTTTAAAAAACTTTCTCTTATAATTTATTAAACATTCACATAATGGTTGAACTCTTCTATCAAAAAAGATTCAAGGATTCTTAGAACACAATACTCTAAGACATGCTCAATGATAAATAAACAAAGGTTTTTTTTATTTTATAACATTATAGATCATAACTTATATTTTGAGGGGGATCACACCCAGCAGCGCTCAGGGGTTACTCCTGGCTCCATGCTCAGAAATCACTCCTGGCAGGCTCAGGGGACCAAATAGGATGCCGGGATTCAAACCAATGACCTTCTGCATGAAAGGCAAACACCTTACCTCCATGCTATCTCTCTGGCCCCACATCGTAACTTCTATATGTCATATCTCTGTAAATCAAACAACTTTTTAAAAATGTAGGTGAATTGTCATTTATCTCCATTAAATTTGTGAAGGTGACTTTGAAGGCGATTTTTTTCTTTGTAATAAGCATGCCAACTAATTTTGTATCTTTGGCTGTTTAATAAGTATATTCTTAAAATAAATCATAAATGAGAATAATAAAGAAAACCAGACCTACAAAGCTTCTATATACTTGTGGAAAGTTACTAGAAAGTCTTAAATTTCTTTTCAGGCAAATGAAGTATATAGCACACAAGCGAGAAAGTGCTATTTATAAAGAGAATAAGGGGCTTGGGAAATTTATTTATGCTTTTTCAATTAAGATCTAAATGACTGAAGAAACACCACTCACAGATAACAAACAGAAGGCAACTTTGATTGAATTTTCTCTACCCCTTATCTAAAACAAAAGGTATACCTCCTCAGCAATTTAAAGATTTAAAAGGGAGGAATTTCTCTTCCAAACATTTGTCTTTGCTTTGGTTCCTTTTTCATATATGGAGCTCACCTTTTTCAATTATATCTACCAAAGTACAGAGCACATGAACTATTCAACTCCGCAACTAATATATCTATTCTCTTGGGTAATTTTAGGGATAAACTAGAGATAGATGATGTGGTTAGTGATGTATATTAATTCATTAAGTGAGTACAAACTGAAAACAATAATCCATCTCTTCTAAGCTATCTCACTATTGTTTGCTTCTTTATTTTATTTTTGGTTTTGGGTTTGGGCCACACTCCAGCCTCTGTGTTCAAGGATCACACCTGAGTTTGAGAAACGATATGGGGTGTTAACAACATACCTGGTAAGTGTTGTACCCTACTCTGTACTATTCCTTTCGCCCCTCAATTGTTTCATTTGCTACTCTTTTATATCACTGTCTTTTCTTCTTAGTTTACTTCCACTATCAAGCTGATAAAAACTCTTTACAAAGATCATATCCTTGAAGACATGACCTTTTCTGCCTGGGTTAGTTTGAGGGTTAAACTAAGGTTTGAGGATGAAACTAATTTGAGGGTTAAACTAACTATGTTTTTTAGGCATCTTAGTGTAAATCAGTCTATCCAGGGTCATTGAAATTTGACCTGTAGAAATTCCAAAATCAGCTTTCCCCCTTTATTCTGAATATCTCTTAACACTCAGAATTCCTGAAATCAGACTGTAGTTAGCAGACCTTTATGAATTCGTTCATGATTTAAAAAAAAAATTTAGTGGGTATGGGAGGTAGGGATGGGGAGGGATTCTGGCCACAGCAAACAGTTTTTCAGGGGCTATCCTTTTTCATTATATTAACACTGTATAAGATTATAACATTTTGGGACAGAGAGATAGCATGGAGGTAAGGCATTTGTCTTTCATGCATAAGGTCGGTGGTTCGAATCCCGGCATCCCATATATCATTATTTGGCCTATTAATTCTCTAAAAAATCCCTATTGACAAAACTTGCTTTATTTCACCTCTCCAAAGTTTGTTTAGTGAGAATTGTTTTAAACTTAAAGTATTGTCCAAAACAATTCAGAAGCATTTGTTTAGAATAGCACTTATCTAAAGAAAAGATACCACTTGCCATACTAAGAGGCCTGTCCAAAAAACTTAAAACTGAATTCTGGAAAATCAAAAGTCTCTCATGAACTTTGAAAAGTTCCAGCATTATCCTGAGATTCTAGAAAGCCTTATGCATATGAAGGGTTGAGTGTATATTCCAGAATGACCATGAAAGGCTGTTTTCTCATGTTCACTACAACCTTAGGCCTTGTTCAAGGAGAAATGAAAACTAAGATAAATTTGTAAATAATAGCACAGTGAAACATGTCCAATTACACACACACACACACACACACACACACACACACACACACACACAGCCTATTGACAAGGTCTGGACACTTATTGTTCCAAAGCATTTTTGAAGTTTTTCCAATAATCTTTAGCTGACTACTTGACTAACAGAACAGGAACTACAGAAGTACCCTAGGGGGAAAAAGTCAGGGACCTGGCAGATAGCTCAAAGGGATAGAGAGCCTGACTTACTTACATGCTTGAGGCCCTGAATTATATCACCCGCACTTCATAAGAATCCATTGATTCCTCATACCCAGTAGGGTGTTGCCCTGGGGAGTCTCTAATACTATTGGGACTGAACAGTACCCAAGATATCATCTAGTTTTAGAACTACATTGCCAAACCTCCACTGATGAGCCAAGTGTTTCCAGAAAATATTTGGTGCTCCAGCTAGGGAGGACCCCCAAAGGGGGAAAAATGCAGTGAGCAAGAGGTTTACAGTCATTCACATAGAACAAAGCAGGGCAAATGTCAGACTGGAAAACTCTGAGGATAGAAACTCCCTTTCTGCTAAGCAGGCCCTCAAATCTGAGCTGAAGCCTCATCCCCCAAGGATAGCTGATTTACAGCTATCTTTGAATTCTCTGGTCATTGCTGCCCACAATCCTTCAAAGCTGGTGAAAAGGTACTTGATTGCTGGGGTACTAGAAATTAGTACCTTGGGGAGCCCAACAGACTTAATAAAACTTCATGTAGTTCTATAAGTGGATGGCAGGAACTGTATTGCCTTGGTCATCTTTCAGAGTGCTTGAATGTAGCACTCAGACATTTGGGGATGCTAATGTGAAACCAATCATCTTGCAGCAGCAAAAGCTCATTCTAACTTGGTGCCACAGAATATTCAAATATTCAATAAAGCGGAGCAATAAAATTGTGAAATTAGTTTAAGAAAGAAAGCCACTAAACAAAAAATAACAGCCCCGACAATCACCCCAGGATGTTACTACATTATGTAATATAAAATTGCTGACTTCTAATGACAACAAAAATTTTGATACTTTCTTTTTGTGTTTGCTTCGATGCAGAGGGTGATTCCTGGCTGAGCACTCAGAAATCACTCCTTGGCTGTCTAAGAAGTGATCACGAAATGGGGTATCAGGGATCAAACCTAGATCACCCAGATGGAAGGCAGTTACCATCTCTCTGGCCCAAGAATTTCTAAGTTATGAAAAAGAATGGCCCACACTAAGGAAGGCAGTTAAACAACACTGGCCTGGGGCTGGAGTGATAGTATAGTGGTTAGGGCTCTTATCTTACTATGGTAGACATATGTTCAATCCCAATCGTCCTTTATAGTCTTCCAAGCTAAGACAGGAGTGATTCTTGAATGCAGAGCAAGAGTAAGACCTGATTACAGTCAGGTGTGGCACCCAAACAAAACAAAACACAAATTTATGACAAGATTTTTTAGCAAATAATAGACTGTCCAGTTCAAGAAATTTAAAAAGAAAGAATAGACCATAGACCTATGGAAATACAACAAAAATATACAATAGAAGTCTCAGAAGAAACAGAAAAAAATGAAAAAACAGTAGTCAAATATTATCAAATATGATTGAAAGTAACACAAATAGATCTATGAAGTGCCCTAAACCCAAATGATGAACAGTTAATACTTGTCAAGTTATAAACTGTCAAAAGACAATTCATTTTATTTGGGGGGACAGTTTATTTTAAAGTATAAAATTTTTTTTTTTCAAAATTTTCTTCTCTAATGTGAATTAACAATAGAGCTGTGGGTTAGGATGCGCTCAGCGGTGTGAGCAGCCACGACTATGGTGCTGGAGATTGTTGGAAATGCCTCCAAGGACCTCAAGGTGAAGCGGATCACACCACGCCACCTGCAGCTTGCCATCCGTGATGACTTGGACTCATCAAGGCTACCATCTTTGGCTGGGGAGAGGGAGTGATTCCTCATATCCACAAGTCTTTAGATCTGGAAAAAGGGGCAGCAAAAAACTGCCTAGACTTGTCACGATTCCTTGCCCACATCTGCTATTTCTGGAACCCAAGAAACAGTGGTGATGGTGACGGTGGGCCCTTTGGGGCAACTTAGCTGCTCGCTCTAGACCCCACAGCAGAATGTGTGACCCTATACTCAGAGCTGGGAAAAGTCTATTCATGTGGCACCAACTTCCTGCTGATCGGCTAGGTCCCTCCCATGTGTTTTATACAAGATGGAATAAACCATTATTTACAAAAAGAAAAAAGAAACAATAGAGCTGTGAAATATAAAATTAAATCGATAGTCTTTAAAATATGATTATATAAATTTTATGATGATTATAATATTAATGATAAGGAGGGAAAGGACCTATACTGGGTTATTATAAACTGATCTTTTCTTCTTTTTTAAATTTTTGTTTTAAAAATTATTTTTAAACTATTCTTGGGTTACAACTTCTCACCTCTTTAAGATAAATTTGTCTTTCAAATTTGTTTGATCATATAATTTTTGCTTATAGAATTTTCCTTTGGTCCTTTTTATGGTTCTGTTTTAGTTTTATTTATTTTGGTTGTTATTTATAATTATTGTTTGTTTTTGGAGCCATACACGGCAGCACTAAAAACTTATTCATGGTCTGTGCTTGGGGAACTATATGCGTGCCACGGATTAAATTCAGGGTTGTTGTATGCAAAGTAAATTCCTTACCTGCTGTTACTATCACTTTGCCCTGTCCCTCCAAGCCCCCCCCCCCAACATTTGTATTGCTTAATTTTTTGTTTGTTGTTTTTGGGTCACATCCAGCAGTGCTTAGGCGTTACTCCTGGCTCTACGCTCAGAAATCGCTCCTGGCAGGCTGGGGTGACCTGGGATGCGGGGAATCTAACCAAGGAACTTCTGCATGCAAGGTGAACGCCTTACCTCCATGCTATCTCTTCGGTCCCTGTATTGTTTAATTTTCAAAAATACTTGCAAACTTAAAATTGAATGCTAAAAATGAAAGGCGTTCAGTTATCTTTTTCTTTTTATATATACATATAATATATGGGATGATTGTATTATTTCAGTCATGCTGGATTTCAAATTTTGTTAGCCTTAACCATTCCCAATTTGTTCTAAAATTTTCCATTTTTCTGGTATCAGGGATTAAACCCTGGGTCGCACACATGCAAGGCAAATGTTCTACCCTTGAGCTTTATCCTTGACTCTATGCTGACATTTAAAACAGCTTTCAATTTCGAAAAAGCAGTCTTCTTGGGTTCTTATCTGAAAACTTGAGGTATTTTCTTATGCCCTCCATCTTGGTGGTCTCTTAATTCCTACCCTCTGCCCAGCTCTTTGACTTTCAGGTTGTTATTTTACCTTGTACTTTAACCTGTATAGTTTATGAGTTTAGCACAATTGTTAGTGCACAGAAATGTAGGCAAGCATTTCTGTGTTTTTTCTCAGTCTTTGATTTTCATCTTAGATCATGGTAGTTTCAAACTCCATCTTTTTCTTTAAACAAGTATGATTGCCATAGGCCCAGACTGACTCTTCTTCACCTGTTTTTTACTAGTACTACAAGTAAAAAGCTAAGGGGAGGTTCAACTCATTACACTTTTCTTATCTCTAGGATATTGATTCCTCTGATACTGGCATTCTTATTCTGTAATAACTTCAAATAGTGCTTGCATGTGTTATTTTCTTTTTTTCTTTTTTTTGGTTTTTGGGTCACACCCATGTGACGCTCAGGGGTTACTCTTGCTATGCGCTCAGAAGTCGCTCCTGGCTTGGGGGACCATATGGGAAACCGGGGGATAGAACCGAGGTCCGTCCTAGGGTAGCACAGGCAAGGCAGGCACCTTACCTCCAGTGCCACCACCTGGCCCCCCGCATGTGTTATTTTGAAATAGTTTTTTTTTTTTTTTTTTTGGTTTTTGGGTCACACCCGGTGACGCTCAGGGGTTACTCCTGGCTATTCGCTCAGAAGTCGATCCTGGCAGGCACGGGGGACCATATGGGAAACCGGGGGATTGAACTGCGGTTTGTCCTAGGTTAGCGCAGGCACGTTATCTCCAGCACCACCGCCCGGCCCCCTTCAAATAGTTATTTTCAATAATAGTTAATATAATTTTAAAAAGTTTACTCATAACCTGAAGTGGAACAATTTACTTTTAATTTTCAATTTTACTGAATCTGCACTTCCAATATTTGTCTCATTTGCGGTTTTAAAACTGGAATGTTAATACCGAGTCAGAAAAATTATTCACCTGACTAAATTTGAAAAACATAAATGATAATTGAATAAAATTTTAATTCAAATATTAAGCAAACTTGGTATTATTATATTTTTTCTATAATTTTTTTCTAAATAGCAAAAAAAAAATAGATTCGTTAAGTACATATTTATCTAATACTGGACATTTAATATATATTAATATATCTCAGGTCTAATATCTATATATGTAATATCTAATATCTATATATCTCAGGTCTAATATCAAAAACAAAATGAAAACATCCTTTAAATTATATAATATTTAGTATTTTAATTACACACATTTTTTTTTTTTTTTTGGTTTTTGGG
>PVKC010006138.1:0-31731 GCA_004027635.1 Crocidura indochinensis | reverse complement strand
AAAAAAAAAAAAAAAAAAAAAGTTGGTAGGCAAGAACTCATTTGGTTTATTGATATAATTTAAGACATACCCAAAATAAATGCTTTAGTTTTATTTAGTTTTTATTTAGTTTGCTAGTTTTATCTATTTAATTTATTAATAAATGAATATTATTTATTAATATCAATATCTGGTAGATAAGAGCAGATCTTAAATCCTCTGGGCATACTCATCAACAGAATAAATTCCTCATGAGTGTAAAGATCAGAGCATAGCTTTGCCTTCCCCAGACACACTGTATAGCTCACACACAGTCACCATCTGGTAAAAAAAAAAAATAATGGAAGGCAGATGGAAAAGGACATTGAGGAGGAGAAATGACTAGATTTGATTCCGAACGATCTCATGTCCATGCTCTATTATTCTCACAAATTGTATGAATTTAATATATCTGTATGTATAAAAATATGTGGAAAGGAAGGAGAAAAGGGTGGATTGGGAGAAAGAGGCAAAGGAGGAGGGAAAGGAAATTAAATGCTGATTGTGACCCAATACAAACCCCCCAAAGAGGTCAAGAAAAGAGACAAGAAACAAGTATTTTATCTTAAGGAATGCTATGGAAATATTTTTGAAGTAGCATTTCATGCAAAAGCTGAGCCTTTGGGAGATGGAGAAAATGAGGCTGACCCCGATGCAGAAATCCAAGATCCCACCCAGAGAAGGGTGGACCCTTCAAAACAGAGAACCTAAGCAAAGAAGGTCAATGATGAGATTGTAAAAGGACCGTCAACAGGACAAGTCTTTCCCTGTGACAATGAATAGAATAACTTGCAAGTGTGCAGAAAATTCCAAGCCATGACCATTTAGAAAAATAACCTCTTCCTTTTAAGAAGAATAAGGCAAAAAAGAAGAGTAAGAAAAATAAGGCAAAGAAGAGTAAGAAGAGTATTGTGAATAGTCAGATGAGGGGGAAGAAGGAAAGGAAGAAGAAAAAGAAGAGAAGGAAGGAGAGTAAGAAGAGGGCAAAGAATAGGAAGAGGGGAAGAAGAGAAAGCAGAAAAAGAGGAGAAGGAAGAAGAAAAAGAAGAGAAGAAAAAAGTAAGACAAGAAGAGGAGGCTAAGGATGTGGTTCAATTTGTAGAGTAGATGACCTATATATCTCAATGACTAGATTTGATTCCGAACGATCTCATGTCCATGCTCTATTATTCTCACAAATTGCATTAATTTAATATATCTGTATGTATAAAAATATGTGATATACTTATGCATACTCACATCTGATAAAGCAACTGTAAAAAATGCAGGCAGGGATGGGGAAGGTGGGAAGGGGCACTGGTCGTGAGAACGCTGCATTGGTGAAGGAGGCGGTGTTTTGTTTATGACTGAAACCCAACTACAATCACACTTGTAATCATGGTGCTTAAATAAAGATTAAAAAATAATAACCTCTTCCTGCAAGCCAACTAGAACTTTCTCTTCCAAGCTTGTGTTCTCACTTGAACACACTTTCCTCTCTTTCATGTCTTTGTAAGGTAAAATTTTTCAGTAGAAATTATCTTGCTTCACTAAAAACAATATATTAAAATATATTGACCATTTTATGAATCCAGCATGTAGTCCAGCAATAGATCACTTGCCATCTGTGTACAAAGTGTGTTCAGTCCCTGACATTAAGCCACCTCTCGGCTCCCCAAATATTCCAGTTGATGGATGAGGGCTTTCCAGCACATTGTCTCAGAAGCTGGAATTAGGACTGCTGGCCTTGGGCCTTAGAAGCACTGGAGTGTGCTGTAAAGAAAAGCACCATCTCCTATTCTAGGGGAATAGCTCAGCCAGGTCCATCGCAGGGCAACTAGAGCCAAAACCCAACTCTACTTAGCAAGAAAACCATGACATCATTCACTAAAATATAGCATTTTTGGGGAAAGAAATGTTTCTTTCTCTTGAAAGAAGAGTTTCACTTTTTAAAGTCATTTTTAAGCCTTTCAATTATTAAAGTTTGTCATAAGCTCATCATCTCCCTTGGTAATCAATACTCAATAGTGAAAACAATGAGGTTATTGGGCTAAGAGGCCAAAGACATCACAATCGACTTAGAATTTAGCCCCATCTTGTGGGAGGCTCAGAAATTGTGATAAAAGGTTTTCAGGGGCCCAATTATGCTTTTGAACCCATCTGCACAAATGATCCTGATTCTTAGTAACATGTAGAGCATCAGAAGAAGAGCCAAGGGGAAGACATGGCCAAAGACAAATGGCTTTCTGCTCCCTCCACAGCCAACACATTCACAGGCAATTATGAATCTCTCTAGATTCCTTGAATAACTGCTTTTAGAACTTTTCACAGAAGTCTTATCTCAATAAAAATAAGCCACAACATTCCTCTTCTGGCTCAGCAAGGCACCAAGACATCCTTGCAAACTAGGCCATGAAGATTCAAATCATTCAAAAAGAAGACACTGATCTACCATCTTCTCAACTATTATAATTGTGGAGTAAGTGGCAATTTGCAAAGCTATTAAGGAAGACTTTCTTTTTTGGCAAGGATTTATGCTGATCTGTGGCATTCAGCTCAAAGATGAAAACTGAAATTCATTTCTTTGATTTCTTTTCTACATTCAAATTTATGTGGGGAAATGCATTTTGTGCAATTTTTGGGATGCCACGTAGAAAAGTCTTCAGTGTGACCTTTCAGTGCTAAATTCTTTCTACACAATCTGAAGTAGTTATTTCCTTCTACCTAATTTAAATTGTCAACTATAGTATGACTTTGAATGTTATGATTACTCATAAGTAATTATCAAAATGAAATTACGCAATAATAATCTGCTTTTGACTAAATTAGATATTTACTAATTTATAAAAAAAATACTTCTGCTAAGATCTTTGTTAAGATGGCCTGAAAATTTAATGAATAAAAACAAGTGTATAAAAATAAATCATAATGGGGCCCGGGAGATAGCATGGAGGTAAGGCGTTTGCCTTTCATGCGAAAGGTCATCGGTTCGAATCCCAGTGCCCCATATGATCCCCCGTGCCTGCCAGGAGCAATTTCTGAACATGGAGCCAGGAGTGGCCCCTGAGCACTGCCAGGTGTGACCCCCCAAAAATTAAATAAATAAATAAATAAATAAATAAATCATAGGGGCCGGGCGGTGGCGCTGGAGGTAAGGTGCCTGTGCTAACCTAGGACGAACCGCGGTTCGATCCCCCAGTTCCCCATATGGTCCCCCGTGCCTGCCAGGAGTGACTTCTGAGCGAATAGCCAGGAGTAACCCCTGAGCATCACTGGATGTGGCCAAAAAAAAACAAAAACAAAAAAATCATAAAAATATTTCAAATAATATGACCCAGATCTACTACAGGGTCCTCAAACTTTTTAAACAGGGGCCCAGTTCACTGTCCCTCAGACCATTGGAGGGCCAGACTATAGTAAAAACAAAAATTATGAACAAATTCCTATGCACACTGCATACATCTTATTTTGATGTGAAGAAACAAAATGGGAACAAATACAATATGTGGCCCACAGGCCATAGTTTGAGGACCACTGATCTACTATATCACTGATATAACATTACATAATCTCTGAGCATCTTTCATGCACTAACATTTAATTTTCAAGAAAATCATGTAGCTAATGTAAATGAGAAAACTTGGTGAAAGTAGAAATACCCTCATTTGTTTTAATAAAATAAGCTCCTAAATTATCATATCCAATTCTGTTGTAGCTTGAATAATAGTCTCATACTGAATTAATCATATTTATCTTTGTTTTTACAGATGCCTCGTTTTTCTTCCCAATGCTGAGTTGACAATCATATGCTCTAAAATATCCACACTTTACTCCTTATTCACTTTATCAATCTTTGCTGCTCCTGTGAGTCTCTGTTCACAACACTCTCCTCAACTGACCAACAAATAAATAAACTTGTTTGCTGGTGTTTCTGTTGAAAAATCACCTGCCTACTATACACTGTTGATTCCTTAAGAATGAGCTCACAGTTGACAGCACTAGAACTCATGGCTGAATGAAACTTATCTAGCACATCCATACTTTTCATAGGCATATTACAGAGTTCTTACAAATCCCTCCCACAGTTCTTGAGGACATTTTAAATAGGGAAATAACCAACACAAAAGCACAAGGTAGAAAGTGTGGCATTAAATAAAACATGAAAAAGAGGCCTTTTAGTAGTATTCAAACTGAAACATGAAGGTAGAGTGACTCCTTTTTTGACCTCAAATGGAGGAACAAGTGTAATTTTTTTCACTGCTCTGCAGATTTCTGCAGGTGGCCTCAAAAGTGTTGTGAGAATTGACTTGGGATTACAATACGTTTTAGTATATGTGCTGCTGAAGCAAGCACAAGGATTACAATACATGTTAGCAAATGACTGAACTTGCAAATATGAAATCTGTATGACGAGGATCCACTATGCTGATGCAAATAAATGTAATTAAGAGAAGACGTTTTCATATAAAACATTTAAGAGAATATTTTATGGTAAAAGCTGAGTAGAAATACAAGTGTGGTGGGGGGCAGAGAGATAGCACAGCAGTAGGGCATTTGCCTTGCAATCAACCAACCCAGGACCAACTGTGGTTCAAATCCTGGCATCCTATATTATGGTCCCCTGAACCTGCCAGGAGCGATTTCTGAGCAGAGATCCAGGAGTAACCCCTGGGCACTGCCAAGTGTGCTCCCCAAAAAAGAAATACAAGTATAGGAAACAAAACTATATGTGATGTGCAGCATGTGGTATCTAAAGAAGCTTCTAGGGCTTCTTTAGCGATTGTACAACAGGTAGGGTATTTGCTTTACATGTGGCTAACTTGGGTTCAATCTTAGGCATCCCATATGGTCCCTGAACCCAGGAGAAATAATCCCTGAGCATAGGTAAGTCATGAGCATCACCAGGTGCAACCCCAAAACAAACTAAAGTAAAATAAAATAAATACATTCCTAGGGGGCCGGGCGGTGGCGCTGGAGGTAAGGTACCTGCGCTAACCTAGGACGGACCGTGTTTCGATTCCCCGGTTCCCCATATGGTCCCCCGTGCCTGCCAGGAGCGAATAGCCAGGAGTAACCCCTGAGTGTCACCGGGTGTGGTCCAAAAACCAAAAAAAAAAAAAAAACATTCCTATATGTAGTCTGTAATTGGAGCGCCATAGCATATTACTGAATACATTAAAAATGGTATTAGCAACTTTCTAGTAAAGCAGAAACATTTACAATAAACTAGAAACTTTACCAAATTAAACCTGTGAAGGAAAATTTTACATATTTCCTTAAAATGTATAAAGGGGTACAAAATTGTTCAAAATATTTAAAACATACACAATCAAGAAGTCTGGAAAGGGAGTTTTGAGCCCGATAGTGAGTTTATGCCCCAGAGAAGGTACAGGACACTGGAAAGTCATCTGTATTTTTTCCACGTAACTGAAACACACTATATAGCTAAAGGATCATTCAGATAGCTTATATAAGAAAATTCTGTATAAAATGTTAACTATATATTGAATGAGTAAGGAAGAAAGCAGCCTTATGATATTATGTGCAAGGCAAACACCTTACCCACTGAACTATCTCTCGAGCCCTCCATAATTTTTAGGTTTATCTGATCTTTTGTTTTTGGTTTATTTTGTTCTATTGGACTACACTAAGCAATGCTCTGGGATTACTTCTGGCTCTGTATTCAAGAGTCATTCCTGGCAGTGCTTGAGGGACCATACGTAGTACCAGGGATTAAACTTAGGTAGGCCAGGTACAAGCAAGCACCTACCCATTGTACCTTCTCTCCAGCCTCCTACTTTTTAACTGACTAATGGAAATCATATTGCTTGTCTACAAAGTCAACAAAAGTATGACCAAACATCAGGTTTTGTCTTTCTTAGCAATAATTTTACTGATTGAATAAAACTTCTGAATTGTGTCTGGTGTTATTAAAGCAGAAAGAAACTTAACTTAGTCCATATGATAGAGAACAATATCAAAATAGGGCTTACTTGATGAAAATATGGGATAAAAGAGTTCCTTCATAATTAAGACAGAGGATGCTGATCATCGCAAGCTACTGTTCTAAATGACAGTGTCCTGCCAGGATATTGCCACTCTTCTTTGGAGATGATTGTCTGCATTTCTCTCTAGCACACATTCCTACCAAAAATGATGCTTTGTTAAGGAAACCTTCTAGAATGAAAATGAAGACAAATCTGTGTCTATTTATAGCAAACAATGAGCCGATGGCATGTAATTAATCGTACACACTAATGAGGAGATGCTTTTGGAGTTCAAGAACATTCAAAGCCAGGCGCTTCTGCTGCTAGGGGAGACAGCAGCACACACTGGCATCTGGCACATTCGCCACCACCCTCTGCTCCTTGCCAGGGTGTGCGTCACACACTGAGCCAAGCTGACAGTTCACCCAGCAGCATAGCCCAAGGAAGAAAGGCTTTCAAGTCATCTCCCTTTCCAACTCCCATTTCATAGGAAGGTGAGCTTAAAATGACGAGGTTCTCTTTGACAGATAAGTCAGGAAGAAAGAACAGTCAGATTTTTTACTAACAATGAGGGGAATGGAGTGGAGAGTGAGAGCGTTTCCACAGATTTCAGGGTACAAAAATAGAGGTAAGACTGCTTCATTTGGAAAATACTTTGCTCACTTCCAAAATGACTTCAAAAACAACAACAACAACAACAGCAGCAACAAACCTTATCGATGGACATACTGAATTCCACTGCTGTTAATGATGGCTTCATGTGTAAAAATTCCAAAACCACGCCCATCACTCGAGCTGCCACCTCCCTCTTCCCACAGAAAGGTCCTGAGGAGTCCTCCAGCCCAACACCCCCCCCCCCCAAATCAGCTCTGTGCGCCAACTCTCCCCTTGTTGCCTTTGGCCTTTTGCTGCTGGGATGTGCCCAATCCCATATGTGTTTACCCTCTAGATTCGAGAGAACATTCTATCACTCATCCTTTCGCTGGTACACAAACTACTCATGAAGATTTATTGGAAAAATCTTTTGTGGGGAGCAGATGCATTAGTAGAGAAAATAGAGAATTTGCCTTGTAGGTGACCAACCTGAGTTTAATACCCAGCGACCCATATGGTCCTCATAGTACCACCAGGAGTGATTCCTGAGTGGAGAGCCAAGAGTAACTCTTAAGTATAGGTCAGTATGGCCCCAAAACAAAAACAAAAAATTAATTTTTTCTCATCCAAAAAAAGTCTAGTCATCAGGACTACCAACATCATAAACTAATCCAGTGTGTTTTGAAGACTTTTTTCTCAAAGTTCTATCCAAATTTTCTCCACTTAAGTTTCAAGCATGAACTTCAATATCCTTTTCCCAACACACACAAACTCACACACACACCCCAAACACACAAAACCTTTGTAATCCTTTAGGCAAAATTTCAGTAGGGCAACAATATTAAGAATAACTACAAAAACACTACACATAAGTGAACATATCCATTATTACATATCAATTACTGGGTTAGGAGGTATTTTGGAAAATAAATGGAAGTGTATTCTGCTCTCAACAAATATCATCACCCACATGTCATGTCCACCATCACATACAGATACTCACACCCATACTGGTAGAAAAAACAGGGGATGACCTTAGAGGTTAATTTGGAAACGTTTCAATGTGTATAAATTGTCAAAATGTTTTTAAATAAAAAATCAATAATCTGCAAGAATAAGATGAAAGAAAGCATAGCCCCTCTTTCAGTCTTTGCATATTCTTTCTCTTCTATAGATGATTACCTCGATGGTTGCCATCACCACCGTTAGCATCATCTTGCACCATCAACTCTTTTATTTCTTGGGTATGGCTCCCAAGTGGTGCTAAGAAGGTCTAAGGACCGATCCCTTCTGGTGCTTCTCAGCCGACAGGGCTGGCAACTCGAGGCAAGGCCATGAAGATGTAGTGCTGCTCAAGTTCTAAGGCCAGGGATGACTGGGGCCACTCCTGTTGTCAGGGAATGCTCAGAGGACCATGTGGTACCAGGGTAGGTTCAGCTGCATGCGAGGGTTGTCCATCAACCTTTGTACTATCTCTCTGTTCCTCATGTCACCTTTTTGTTTTAAATTTAGTTAGTTGATTGATTAGTTACTTGCTTGGGCCACACCCAGCAGTGCTCAGGGATTACTCCTGGCTCTGTGCTCAGAAATGTCTCCTGACAGACTCAGGAGACCATGTGAGCTGCCAGAAATAGAACTTGGGTCCACATGCGAGGCAAATGCCCTACCTCTGTGCTATAGATCCATCCCCCTCACATCATTTTTTTAAAGGGAAGTCAAAAGGATTCCTCTAAAACTTCGCAGAGAAACCCACAATGTTGGATGTTAGTCATTGCTCTTTCTTTCTTGCTAACCACATATGTTAGGCATACAAAATAATTGATCGCACTTAGCCAATCATAACTACTTAGAAAGAAATATTGAAGGCCCGGGACAAAGCCCAGAGACTGGAGCATTTGCTTTTGCTGGGGAAGTCCTGAATTTGACCTGTGGTTAATCTGGATCCTGCAAGCACGGTCAGGAGTGATCCCAAAACACCACATTAAAAGTAATCCCATACCCAGTACTGCCAGGAGTGGCCCAAAAGAAAAAGAAAAACTGGCATCAAGTCCAGTGAATATTCTTTGGGCTCCACTTGCCTGCCTCTTGGCTGGATATTAGAAGTCTGCAAGCACTCAATCTCACATCATAGTTCTTTAATAATGTGGTTTTCAGTATTGATTTCAGTAAACAGACTCTAGAGAGATTTTAGAGATTTTTTTATGAATGATAAGTAGGTCCATTTGTCCGTGTCTTAAAAGAGTAATAAATGTCCAACCAATTTCCTTCGCCTTCTATAGATCTCTGGGTGTGATCTCTGGCACCCTCATCTGCTCCCCGGAGTCCTGCAGAGAATGATCCCTGATTGCAGAGCCAGTACTATAAGCCCTGAGTATGCATGCATGCATCCACACACATCCATACACAACAGAGGCTTAAGGTGGGGAAGTGTGCAGCTGATGGAGAATTCTGGAACTCTCTAGAGTTACACACATGAAGCCAGGTGGGGCAGAGCAAACTGCTTTCACTGCTTTTAGGAATACACTGAGAGAAGCTGGCACCAAGATGGCCCCATAGGCATGACCCTATGCTCTGCTTACAGAAGGAGCAAGTGCGTTTGAGATGTGTACCCACTGGATAACCCTCCCCACAATGTGCAGCCAGAAGTAAACTCTGCCTGCTACTGAGTTTGGCCCACAAGCCTAACCAAAAACAGAGATAGAATGGATGGAAACAGGAATTTGTTAGGGTGCCATTACAACAATTTGTAAAAGCATGATCGCAAATACAATTTTCAGATAGAACTGAACATGGGATTTCCTGAGTGTGTGTACATAGACATTGAGCAGCTGATGGACGAGCAGAGTGGTATCAGATGAAATAGGAAAAACAGGTGGAAGAGGTGTGTGAAGACCGTGAGTTCAGTTTGAGACACTGAACTGAATCTGTCAACATGAAATGAGATGGGTAGGCATGTATAAGTGTGGAGGATAGGTCGATTTCAGAGATAAACACTGGGAATCGCTGACTTTTAGAGATCATAAGAGGAGGGAGGGCACATAGAAAAATAAAGAAATGAAGGACTGAGTCATGAGATATTCCAGGATTAATAGACCAAGGAGAAAAGAAGACTTGTCAAAAGGAAAAAGAAACACTTGGGAGACAGGAAGGAAGGTGATTTCTTGAAAGTAAATGGAAAAAAAATGGAAGAAAAGGAGTGAACAAGTTCAGACACTATTGGAAATGCAACTAAATTAGAGAGGGAAAGTTGATTACTGAATTTAGCAGCGTGAAGGTCACTGGTGACCTTGAAAAAGTAATTTAGGTGAATAAAAGAGGTGAAGGCATATTTGAAATTGCCTTAGAGAAAGATATTTTAAACAATCAAAACAGTGACTATAAGCAACTAATGTGAAGAATTTCTAGGAAAGGAATGTAAATCTATCTATAGTGTGTTTTTTTTTCTTTTCTGTATTTTTACAAAAGGAAAAAATACTATCTTGGTATTTTAAAAATAACTGAAAAGGGGCCCGGAAAGATAGCACAGCGGCGTTTGCCTTGCTAGCAACCGATCCAGGACCTAAGGTGGTTGGTTCGAATCCCGGTGTCCCATGTGGTCCCCTGTGCCTGCCAGGAGCTATTTCTGAGCAGACAGCCAGGAGTAACTCCTGAGTACAACCGGGTGTGACCCAAAAACAAAAACAAAAACAACAACAACAAAAAAAACAAAACCTGACAAGTTGACCTGTTGATTGGTAATTCTAGTGGGACCAAGGGACTGTAGGATGGGAGTATTAACAACAGTGAGATTGAAAAAGAAGGAGCAAGTGAAATATCCTTGAGAAATTGCTAGAATGAGTCTGGGACATGCATAGGGGATTATCTGCTCAGGCAGCTCAGCAGGCAAGATCACTTAAGGAGATAGTTTAAGTGAGGGTGGCAAGGTACATATTGAAAAATTATAATTAGTCATAGTAGAGAATTCCAATTAGATGATATAGTAAAGCACTGGGGATATCTGTAAAATGCTTCAGGAATGTAAGGGTGAAACAGGCAATAAGGTACTGGAATGACAGCCTAAGAGATGGGGCGTTTGTCTTTCTTGTGATCTACCCACATTCAATTCTGGCATTCCATAAGGTCCTCCCAAAATTGTCAGGAGTGATTCCTGAGGGCAGAAGCAGGAAAGAGTAATTTGGGTGCCAGAGTGATAGTGCAGTGGGGAGAGTGTTTGCCTTGCACATGGCCAACGGAGTTTAATTCCCAACATCCTCATGGTCCCTCAAGCCTGCACGGAGTAATTTCTGAGATCAGAAACAAGAGTAACTTCTGAGTGCTGCAAGATGTGGTCCAAAATCCAAAAAAGAAATTAGAAGGAGTAATCCCTGAGCATCACTAGTATGACCCCAAAATTAAAAGAAGACAATGAATGGCAATGTGTAAAGTAATCAATGTTATAAGAGTCAAACATTGACATTTTCAGAAAAGGAAGAGTAAGGAAATCCTGGTGATGGGGGGAGAAAAATAGAGCCCCAATCTCATCTTTAAAGGCATGCCAGAGCTGTGAGACGTGAGCACTACTAAAGTAGATTGAGGTTCTCTGGGGGAACAAGAGCAAGGAAGGAGCCCCCACTGAAAGAGAATTGAGGTACAGGAAAGACTGGTGATACTGGAATGATTTTTCAGAGTGCACAGTAAATGTTTCCTGTAGCTGAAGGGGAAAGAGAAGAGAGCAGGAGCTGCACAGATGCTTCTGAGAATGAGGGTACAGACCATAAGGAGAGCAGAATGGAAATGAGGGTGCTAATGAAGAGAAAATGTGGATAATGATCATCTGACTATTGCCATGAATTCAGAGCAGACTGTGTCACAATGATTTTAGAAAGATTGAAGGATGAGGAATGATATATGAATAGGCACTACCATCCAAAATGAACCCATCAAATTTGATTCCACCCTGTAACTTCACAGATTCTCCTATAAGCATCACCAGTGATGCCAATGGCCAAGCTCAGGTGCCTCTTTTGTGCTTTCTCACCGGCATTTCACAGTTTCTCCACCCTCAAAGAACTTCCTGTCTTTCTCCCCATTGTGCCTCAGCATCCTTTTTCTCCTTTATCCTGACTTACGTGTCAGAACAACCAGTCTCCTCTGATGAATCTCGGTTGCGGGGGTCTCTCCCGACTTCCCGTCCTGCAGGATAAGTTCTGGAGACCCTCACAAAAGTTATTTCACAGTTCACGAAGTGGAAACCGGCCTGAAAAGAGAAGAGGGGGCTGGGAAATAATGAGGCTCAGGACGACAATCTGATCGAGAACCCGTTTATCATGGGGGAAAATAGATTTTATATAGTCAGAGCTGAACAAAGAGAGGAGGGGGTAAGGCACAGTTGGAATATCTGTAACTTTCCATAGGAATATCTTGTTTTTTTTTTTTCAAAATTAACAAGGTTATACATCATGAGGCTGGCATTTCATCAGTCAGGAGGCCCACATTGTTAGAGCAACAAAGTACAAGATTTAATCTCCACTTGGGTCTGCCAGCCCCTATCCTTACAAGAACATCTTGGTGCCTGGCGGGTAACTCCCCTAGCTCTTAGCTATTTTTTCTTTAGGTCCAAGGGCAAAAGCCACACCTGCCGGCTGCTCAGGCCAGCAGTCCGTGTTAATTGTCACGTAGTCAGTTTGGGCTCAGGCTTTCAGAGACTCAATTTTGATTTCAGCAAGAGGGCTTTAGTTATACTAAACAGTCTCCAACACTCGGTGACTAAAATACTATACAAATCAATCTGAAACTGGAACTTACCTTTTAAGTCCCAGATTAAGATACTTAATGATGGAACCCAATAGATAATTTAAAGGGCTTGAATTCGATGTGTGGCAACACACAGGATCCACTAAGCATTGTCAAGGTTTAGCCCGGGTGGACCCTGTACAGTCCAGTCTTAGTAACACCGCATCCTTGTACCTGAGCCAGGCCCACAGAGCCAGGCCAAGTATCACTGGAAGTGGTCTTGAAGTTCCCAAGCATTGTTGAGAAGTCCTCCCTAAAAAATATACCTATTGGCCTACGTAATAGGGAACAATTACCTGTCTACTCTAGAAGTCTGGATTTCTCTCACAAAATACCATTAGTACAAATTTTGACTTCCTTTATTTCAATGAGTAGCATGGTAGTCACCCAACTGCTGAAGGAAACCCCAAAGATTCTTCCCTTCAAATCCCTCATTAAAGTGTATCAATCACCATTTCCACATAACTGTCCACTTTCCTGGAATTTTTCTGCTTCGTATAAAATCAAATCCCACCATATCTTTCCACTGAACTACCAGTTGACTGTCTCCATATCCACCTCATATTCATAGATCATGCAACAAGTAAGCCATACAAATAAAATCACCTATATCTTGCTTAAAATTTCAAAATAGTACCTAGTTTAAAATATAGTCCAAACCATAAAGGCAGTGTCCTCTTTACTCCACTGCAAGTGAATTGGTGCAGCTCACTTCATACATGGTACCTCCCTCCCACACAGTCCTTCATGGGCAGAAAGCTGGATTATTCCCTGGCAGCCAGGACTTTGTTCAAGTCCTTCATTGGCAGGACAGTCTCATCTCTCCTCCTCCCTTCCAAGTTGACAGAAACAGGAACTCCACTACCCTTCAGGAGAATTCCTATCTCAGAAATACAACATGGTGCTTTGTACCATGTTTCCAGCTAACAGAAACTCAGTACAATAGGATATAGCTTCTCAGGAGAAGAGAAATCAGGATACCTAGGCTCAACTATGAGGCCAGGGAGCAAGCATGCTGCTTGGAATGCAGCACTCTCTGTGCTACAGTCCCCAGTCTGAATGTTGGCCCTATTTGGCCCCCTTGAACCACCAGGAGTGACCCTCATCAAGCTCCCAGACAGGAGCAGTTTCCTGAGCACCAAGCATCAAAGATTGAAAGAAAATATTGAGAGATCTACTATCATTGGTAGATGCAGCCAGATTCTATCCTTAGCCACACCAGTGCAATTTAAAACTGTCCATCCTCAATGTGTTAATTTTACATCTTGGAGCCTAAGCACAATTATCCCCATAAATCCTGGTTCCAAGCTTTGGAAAGCCTTTCAAGCCATGGTGAAGCATTAAAAGAATCAAATCAGAGCTGTCCCCCTTGGAGTTGGCTAAATGTCTCTCTGGCCACTTGACAGGAGATAATGTGACATCCATGTGTGACCTTGCCTCCTGATGCCAGCATCTAGTCACCGAACATAATAAAGCT
This sequence comes from Crocidura indochinensis, assembly GCA_004027635.1. Classification (NCBI taxonomy): domain Eukaryota; kingdom Metazoa; phylum Chordata; class Mammalia; order Eulipotyphla; family Soricidae; genus Crocidura; species Crocidura indochinensis. The sequence continues at coordinate 17,904 of PVKC010006138.1, read as the reverse complement.
CCCATGTCACCATCCTCTTGAGATTCAGTTTATAGTTATTTTAAAACAAAGCATAAGCATATAATGACTTTATTATGCAGCCAGAGAGCTAGATGTTAAGTATCACTCAAATACAATTCAAAGATTACCAAAAAGAGAAATATAGTTCATTTGAACTAAGTGTCTGTGATTCAAACGCCAGAAAATATATAGACACTCACAAGCAATGGAAGTCATAAAAGCAAAGTAGAACAGCGGGTAAGATGCTGGGCTGGCATGCGGTCAACCCAGGTTTGATCCCTGACAGTCTATATGGCTCCCTAGGCCATATCAGGAGTAATTCATGGACACAAAGCCAGGAGTAACCCCTGAGCATTGCTAGGTAAGGCCTAAAAGCAAATAAACAAACTAGAAAATGATGCTTTTAGGCTATATTTACTGGGGTGCTGGGGTTCCTCAAAAATGGTACCATCTTGACCCACAAGGACAAGAGCTCCTCCCAGCCAGGCTGCCATTTAAGCCAACACAGCTTATCCATGTCATGTTATGTACATAGGACTTAGTTTTAAAGATTATATAAACTGATAACATCCAGAACTGGCAAGTTTATAAGAAGTGTACTTTTCTATATTGTAGGTAAGATTACAAATTATTCAATAGTTTAAAGGGTGAATTTTTTTAACAATGTATTAAAACTTCACTAAATAGGGACCAGAGCTTTGATGCAAACAGTAGGGAATTTGTCTTGCATGTGCTAACCTAGGACAAACCATGGTTCAATCCCCCAGTATACCATATGGTCCAAACCAGGAGTGATTTCTGAGTATATAGCCAGGAAGAACCCCTAAGTGTCACTGGATGTGACCCAAAAACCAAAACCAAAACAAAATAAAAAAACTTCACTGAATATCTATTGCCTCCATGATTCTGCATCTAAAGTATCATAACAGGCACCTTAAATATAGTCCAAGGCTTAATAAATTACCTTACATGTGCCCAGCTCCAGTTTCGGGTCCTGGCACAACTATGGTCTCTGGAGCAATGTCAGAAGTGACCCTGAGCATAGAGCCAGGAGTAAGCCTTGAGCACCACTGAGTGTGGTTCAAAAATCTAATTAATTAATAAAATAACACAACAAGCTAATAGTCTAGTGCATCATAATCACAAACGCACATCCTCTTGGGGAATTAAAACTATGATGGAACCCTGATTGAGTTTTTCGTCAAACTGCCACTCTTCTGTTTGAAAATATTAGGCATTTACAAATATGAAGAGGAAAATAACATGAAGAAGACTGTAATGCTTATACCTACCCAAGTAAAGTGTACAGTCATAGTTTGCGTTTATATCTAACACCAAGATCAGAACCTGACAAAATATATCTGCTGAAAAAATAAGTGTTGAGTCAGAAATAAATGTTAAAGTATCAACTATATGTACCTCCATAAAGACAGAGTAATAACTATCTTTGCTTACCAATGTAAGCTCCTTTAGAAAATTCTAATGGTCATTAAACTGTTATATTTTCTATACACATACAGACACACACACATGTGTCATGAAGAGTGGAGAACAGATGGCTTCAAGGCCCTGAAAAGAATTAGAAGGCATATATCAGTGACAGAAAGATCAGATAGAAGAATTTCAGTCATGGAGGCGAGAAAGCTTTTTGTGACATTTCTAGGGAATGAAAATAAATGCCCAGTTGTTTTTATAGTGTCAGATATCAACTCATTGAAATTGTAACTGTACTCAAAATTTGAAAAGCTACCCCAGTGGGAAACAGTGCCTAATCTTGAACATAATTTCCCTCAATACATTACGTGTCATCCCATAAATATTTTCATCCTAGTGGACAAGATATAGATATATGAGTTTGTATCACATGCCCAGAGAAACAAAATTTTATTATAAAATCATCTACATTACACTTCTACCAAGAAATGAAATATGGGTTTAATACCCTAAGTATTATTTCAACAAGAGCAGGGAATATATCTGTTTCTTTTCTATGTAATAATCTGACATAGAAGATAACAAATATCCACTGTCTGCTGATAGCCCAACAGTCACTGACTTTCTAACACTTTGTTTTTTCTACTCTTCCAGCTTTATAGAACTCTAATTTGTACACCATTAATTGCATTTGCAGGATATAATTTATCTTTCTGAATTGAGTCAAATGTCCGAAACACCTGTTACTTGGAAGTGCCCTCCAGGACTCCTGTCTAGTGTCTCCTGCTTAGCTGTTATCACCTAAGTCGCCAGCATTGGGTCCTGTCACCTTCAACTTGGGCCATTTGATCAGTCAGACTCTTGAGAACCAAGGCTGCTAGCTGACTGGTCACCTGTTCTCTGAGGGCTGATGGGGAAATTCTGCCCAGTGATACAGGTGGTGAGTGTCTGAGATGAAAAAATTCTTGTGGGGAGTTACTAGACTGTGCACAAGGTGAAAGGAAGCTAGACTCTGACACCCCAAAAGGCAAAAGAAATTGTCCCACACAGAAGCCCCTCTGCCAGGAATCAACAAAATTTATTCCCTGAGCTGAGAAATGATTCCATCCCAAGCCCAGAAAGGAGCACTGAGTTCAAGAGATCACCAAGACCCCATTTCCTGGCCCTCAGCTTTGGTGACCTCAGGCTGCAAGTAGTCTCCTAAGGTCCCTAGGGTGCTGCCCAAGGATGCTCATTTAGTGAACTTTCTACAGTCCTTGCCTAAGTGCCTGGAACTCGTCTTCCACTTGGACCAGCTAACCTGGCTAGGGGGTGGGGCATGGAATAGTAATGATTTATTTTCTCCTAAGCTGTGGTCAAAATTATTTTGCTTTTATTTTTATTTTTTGTTTGTTTTTGGGCCACACCCAGTGACCTTCAGGGGTTACTCCTGGCTATGCTCTCAGAAATCGCTCCTGGCTTGGGGGACCATATGGGACGCCTGGGGATCAAACTATGGTCTGTCCTAGGTAGTCGCATGCAAGGCAAAATGCCCTACCACTGCACCACAGTGCATTTTGGGCTCTGGCCCCAAATGATTTTGCTTCTAATAAAAATGATTGTCTGGGGGTGTTGCTGGAGAGATATTACAGCAGGTAGGACAATTGCCTTGCATACCACTGGCCCGGTTTGATCCCTGACACCCCACAGTACCACCAGAAATGATCTCTGAGCACATACCCAGGAGTAAGCCCTGAGCACCAATGGGTGTAGCCTCAAAATAAATCAAATCAAAAAGATTACTTTTTTTCCTGTGACTTATGAATAGAAAATGAAATTGAAGTGCTATGAATCTGAACTTGTCTTTAAATGTTAAATGTCAACAGAATGTTGAAAGGGAGATGGGTTGCATTGGTGGTGGGAATATTGCACTGGTGAAGGCGGGTTGTGGGTTTTATTTTTGTGACTGGAACTCAACTACAATCATGTTTGTAATCACAGTGTTTAAATAAAGATATAAAAAATAAAAATAAATAAAGCTTTATACCATTAAAAAAGAGAGAATGTTCAATTTTAAGGGTGAGAGTACAGCAATTAGGACACACTGCCCAGCACAACATGGTCTTCTGAGCATCGATATCGATGGGCACAGCGCTGGAGGCCCCCATTACTACTGAATTAGCACAGTGGCCTATTTCCATGGGACTCTCACACAGCCCTGGGCCATAGCACAGAACCTTTGGCCCCTCTGGCTGGCTGAGAGCAGCTATTGGCCCCCTGTACTCCTGGAGTACCCCTTGAGGTCTCCTACCATCCACTCAAATCATATTGAGAAAAATTACAGAACAAACCTGGGAGGGTAGTTGGTGCCCATGTTTTAGTACAATTGTCATAAAGCAGAAATAAGCACACTGCTTCCCAACTTCCTGTCATTAACATTAACTGGGCTTCTTTCTGGCTTCTCAGCATGATCTAAAGGTGCCCATGCCTTCTAATAAATTCCCTTATGACTTTTCAAGAATATATAAAAGGAGACAGAACAAAAGTTCACGAAAGCTATGAAACTTTTCGAGACAACCCCACAGCCGCAGCTGTTCATTCATCAGCTGACTCTCATTTTACTCGAAAAAAAAAGATGCAAACTAGAGACTGGAGCAGTGGCACAGCGGTAGGGCGTTTGCTTTGCACTCTGCTAACCTAGGATAAAACGTAGTTAGATCCCCCTGCGTCCCATCTGGTCCCCCAAGCCAGGAGCGATTTCTGAGCACAGAGCCAAAAATAATACCTGAGTGTCACCGGGTATGACCCAAAAATAAAACAAAACAAAATAAAACAAACAAACAAAAAAAGAGATATAAACTAAGCTGGAAAAATCATGAGTACACTGGTCTCACAGCTGAAGATTGGGGCAGGAGGGGTGGGCCAGTCTCCACGATGCCAAAGTCTCATTTCAGCCTACAAACACCACCGGGCCAATTTTAGGATTTTACCACTGATCTCTGCAGAGATGCCTAAGCGACAAAATTCCAGGTATGCCAATATTGGGGCTGAGCTTTGCCTAGTGAGTACAAGTAGCCCACACCTTGCCCCCACTCTCCACTTTCATACTTCCAGAAGTGATGGTAGCCGTAACCAAGCCCCACAGAAGCAGTCATATCAGCCACATAATTTGGAATTCCTGAACCTCTTGGCCACATACCGTATTTTTCATACCATAAGATGCACTTTTCCCCTCAAAGCGTGTCTTAAGAAGCAAATGCCACCTGGTGTTGAAGCCTGAGTGCAGGGGAGGAAAGCAGCTAAAAACAAGATGCGTCTTGCGGTCAGGTGCGTCTTATAGAACGAAAAATACAGGACATCAAAATATTTCAATACTGACACCCCAGTAGAAAGACATCAAATAAGATGTCAAAGTAGCATAGAAGCCACCTCAAGTTAACAAACTGAATGATCAATCTAACAACAGTTTAGTCTATTGTGAAATATCATTGTTTTTATAGATTTTCTTTTGCTAAATTTTTTTCAATAATTTCATTAGCATTTAGTTGTAAACAATATAAAGTAAATTATTCCCTGCCAAAGGAAGTGGTGGAGGGAATTTTACACTGGTGATAGGATCGGTGTTGGCACATGGAATGCCAGAAATAAATACATATTATGAGCAACTGTGTAAACAACGATGTTTACATTTTTTAGAAAAGTGTGATCCTCTTTTTTCTTTTTGGACCAGATTCAGCAGTGCTCAGGGATTGCTCCTGGCTCTATGCTCAGGATTACTCCTGACAGTGCTCAGGGGATCACTGTGTACAATTGATCCAGCTCCAAATTATGAAACTTTCATAGTTTTAACATTCAACATTGTTTAACAGTAATGTTGTACTAAACTCCGCCAGTAGAAGCAAACTATACTTCTGAGCAAATGAGTTTCTAATTATCTCCATGTGCATATTAACAATAAAATAAACTAAGCACAAGAATTACTGGAGGGCCCACTGGGCCCATGAGCACTGCTTGGGAAGCCCCTAAAATAATGAATAAGAGTATTTTTAAGAGTCTTTTGACTCTGCATTTATCTAGAGTTACTTCTGTGCAGTGACCATCAATCTATGATTTCCTTGTCAACCAGTAACCAGTTCCTGAAGTGTTTTTTCCTCATGGAACACTCAGAGGAAATGTGTGCTTAAAATGTTAATTTCTGCTTCCGTGAGAAGACAGCGTTTGACTTCTTTCCAAAACAACCCAATCTGCAGAGAGCATCAGAGGGCAGTGGGTCACCCTGTTGTGCTTAATGTATTTTTGGCAATCTTGTTGGGAAAAGAAAACATTTCTCTTCTGAAATTCAGATTACAATGAAATGGGGCCTTTAGTATGTTGTTTACATTTTAATGTCTCTGTAGACTGTCTTCAAACTGGGTTCACAAGGAGAAGGGTGCAAGTACAGAATTTTTATTTTGTGTTTGAGAGTTATTGAGAGAATTTATTCAATTGCATGTTACCCAAAAAAGCTCTTAGCACAAGGTCTGCTTTTTGTTTGTTTGTTTGTTTGTTTGGGAATTTTTTGAGAGGGAGGGTTGGTTGTTGGTAGTTCTTTGCAGCTTTGAGGTCAAGAAGGTACTTTCAAGCAGGACTCAAGGGGTCTGAGGACCTCACCTGAAATGTTTGTCTAACCAGTATAGAAGTTCAATGTTCAAATATACGTTTTAAAATTTTTTCTTAAATCATTGTGAGATAGAGTTATAAGCTTGTTGATAATTGAGTTTCAATCATACAGAATTTTTAATCATTGTTTTTTTTTTTGGGGGGTCACACCCGGCAGTGCTCAGGGGTTATTCCTGGCTCCATGCTCAGAAATTGCTCCTGGCAGGCACGGGGGACTATATGGGGCACCGGGATTCGAACCGATGACCTTTTGCATGAAAGGCAAACGCCTTACCTCCATGCTATCTCCCGGCCCCCTAATCATTGCCTTGAGTACATGCCTTAAAGACCAGTTTTAAGAAATGAATATCTTTCTTTAAAATTGCTTTTGTAGGCGTCAGAGCAGTGGTGCAAGCGGTAAGTCATCTGCCTTGCGCGCCCTAGCCTAGGATGGACTGCAGTTCAATCCCCTGGCAGCCCATATAGTCCCCCAACCCAGGAGCAATTTCTGAGCACATAGCCAGAGTAACTCCTGAGCATCACTGTGTGTGGCCCAAAAACAAAAACAAAAAAATTGCTTTTATAAAAAAATGTAATTTATTCACTTATTGATATAAATTGCAATGTTGGATTGTCTCATTTTGAGGTTGCCATTCTCTGGTCATTTTCCATATTAATACAGTTTGGACGAATCAATTTGCAACCTTCTATTTCAGTTTTTGTGTATAACTGTTTTTGTGTATAACTATTTTTGGTTATACACAAAAGATTTTTTGGATTCAGGCTGACTCGCCCTCAGTTTGAACTCTAATCTTTTATATTAAATATATCTAACAAAAAGGTTAATTTTTTATTGTTAAAAATAGCATTAAAATAAATATATCTAACAGATCCTTGATTCTCCAAATTAACAAGTGATTTAATATAGTCTAAGGCACAGCCCACTTAATGATCTCAAATCATGAAAATTAAAATCACTTATTAATGTTTCCAAATGTAGGTACACATCATTGGAGATATATTTGAAAGAGTTCAGAAATAAATTTTCCTTACTATCACACGCATAACATTTCATAAAATTCACAAATATCTGTTATCCCAGGAAGTAAAGCTGTAGATCCTTTCGAGGTAAAGTAAAAAGAAACAAGATTAAAAATTTAAACTCAGTCCTGAAATTTTAGAATCCAATATTATTATATTCTAGTACCTCCGAATCAGTATCTCATCATACAGATAATTAAAATCTCTTCAATAGAATAGGACCTTCCCAAAACTCTCTATTCCTTATTGATATTTAGAGCACTATCAATAAGAGATTTATAAGTAAGCATGAATTTCCCCAGGTGACTTCCTTCAAAGTCTAACTCTGACCTAGAAGTGAGCAAAAGAACTGAAAATATTTCAATATTAATAAGCAGTGAACATATTCTTCCAGAATATGATGGAGAAAAAACTACTCTATTTTAACTCATTCTAGAAATTATAAGGAACCAAGAGGGTCTTGGTTGCTGGATTTGGAGAGGTAGACAAGCGTGGGCAAATTTCAGAGTTAGGATACTGCAGTGTAGGATGTTTTGAGATAATCTGGATTTAGGTTAAATCTATCTCTATCATCTATAATGACCTGAGGCATGTGTGCTATATTCTTATTCCCTTCCTGCAAAGATAATAAATCCCTTAGAGAAAAGTTACTGTAGATAACATTTTTTCAAAAAAAAAAATAAAAAGCATTCTGAGTCTAAAAAGAGGTATTTAAGACTCTAAAACATCTGAATGAATGTCATTTACCTCTCTGAACTTCCATTTCTTCACACTACATATTGAACATTGCTGGTGCTATTACAGACTACCTCACAGAAAATATTTACCAAAGTCATATCCAGACATCAGAACATTAAAAACAGAAGCCAGAAATGGCTTAGGTGAAAAGGACAACAGACAATAATGTGATTCCTGGAAACAAGTTAATCAGCTGCAGCTTTGTGAATTCAGCTACTCCAGAAATTGGTAGGGTTTTTTTTTTTTATAAAAATTACTTTATTTAAAGGTCATGTATTACATAGTTGCTCATAATATAATTTGTTTTTGCAACTCATGATCCAATACCAATCTACCACCAATCTACCATTTTTCCCGATTTCCAACCCATTCCCAATCTTTCCCAAATGGCAGGCATGAAATAACATATTTTATATTGTTTGCTTAAAGGTAAGTGATAAGAAATTTTTTAAGTACATCAAAAATTATTGTATCCCACAATGAGGTCAGTAAGTCATTGTCAGAGAGTTTACTAAGCTACTTATTATTAGTTGATCTTTGTCTTATTTGTTTTGTTTTTGAACATAAGGTGACATTGAATTCATGATAATGTCTAAATTGGTGTGCTCCAACTAGGATGACAGTATGGAAAATTTAGAATTGTTTTGCAGCCACTCAGTTTAGGAATTCCAAATCAAGTAGCTTATATTGTGGCTTTTGTGGGGTGTGGTTTTGGCTGCCAGCTTTCCAGAGGTACAAAAAAGGCAAGAGTAGGATGCTCTCACTCACTCAGAAAAATATCCTTGTGATATCAGTCCAAATACCATCATACCCGGAGTTTTGGTTGGTTTGGCTCTTTGCAAAGATCAATGGTAAAGAGGTTATCTGGCCACACCCACGAAGGACTGAGCGTGATCCCCTCCACATGCTTTTCAACATGGCTTCGTCCAAAATCTTCAGCTGCCAGTGCTGAGACCAACTCTGTCCAGAAGTTTCAGAAGCCACATCAATGTAGGTGAGCTGGACACACCCAAGAAGGATGGAGCCAGAGGAGCCCAGCTGCTCTACTTCACCCTCTGGCCCCAGATATCTCCTAGTCAATGATCCCCAGCACAACACGCAGAAAATATCAAACTACAATCATGACAATGGGTAAACAATGCAGGTCAACATTATGCACAGAGAATGAAGATGACAGTTCTGATAACCCAAAAGGGCCAATCACTTATTTAGCCTCTCAGATAAGGAGTTTAGAGAGGAGATATGGAGGTTGTTAACAGAACTCAAAGAAAGCATAGATAAAGCTGAGGGGACCACAAATAAGAATCAAGAGGATATGAAAATAGAAATGAGAAAACTCCAAACTGAAATAACAAGACTAAAAACCTTGGTAGACTAAATGAAAATGTCAACATCAGTGAGCTGGAAGATGAGATGCACAACAGCTCCATACAACAGAAGAGATTGGAAAAGACCCTTAAGGCAAACAAGCAGACAATGTAAAAAATCTTCAAAGAATGTGAATAGACAAAAATAGAAGTCTTTGATAAACTCAACAGAAACAACATAAGAATCATTGGGGTTTCAGAGAGAGACCCTGGATGAAAATCTCCATTAAGAATCAATAGTCAAGGACATCTTGGCAGAGAAACTCCCAAAGCTGAATAGTGCATGCACCAAATTCTGCATTCCCAAAAAGTACCAGCTAAAAGAGATCTGAAGAAAAGCACCCCAAGGCATATCTGAGTCACAATGATGAATTCTACAGATAGGAAAAGAATACTACAAGCGATAAGATCAAAAAGGGAAATTACATTCAATGGAGCATTCTTAAGATTTACAGTAGATATGTCACAAGAGACCCTCAAGACCCAAAGGCAGTGGTGGGGTATAGCGACAAAACTCAATGAACTGAATGCTTCGCCTATAATACTGCACCCAGCCAGACTCTCTTTCAGATTTGAAGGAAGGATAAGTAGCTTCATGGATAAACGACAGCTCAGAAACTTTACAGACTCAAAACAAGCCTTACAAGACAAACTGAAAGGTCTACTTTAATATAAGACAGACCAACAGACACACCAACTTCCACATAAAGATGACACTAAATTCCATGACAATTATCCTTTTCAATGTCAATGGACTAAATACACCAGTTAAGAGACACAGAATGACAAAATGGATCAAACTCTGAATCCAACATTCTGCTGCCTATAAGAAACATATTTGAATGGTCAGGACAAACATAGACTTAAAATAAAAGGTTGGAGAGAAAGGAACTCTCATTCACTGCTGGTGGGAATGCCATCTAGTTCAGCCTTTATGGAAACAATATGGAGATTACTCAACAAACTGAAAATTAAGTTCCCATATGATCCAGCTGTACCACTCCTAGGGATATGCCCTAGGAACACAAAAACACAACACAAAAATGACTTCTGCACACCTATATTCATTGCAGTGCTGTTTACAATAGCCAGAATCTGGAAACAACCAAGATGCCTGACAACAAATGAGTGACTAAAGAAACTGAGGTACATATACACAATGGAATATTATGCAGCCATCAGGAAAAATGAACTCATGAAATTTTCCTACACATGGGTGTACATGGAAATGTTTATGCTGAGTGAAATAAGTCAGAGGGAGAGAGACAGACACAGAATAGTCTCACTCATCTGTGGTATTTAAGAGAAATGAAAGACAGTATGTAATAATACCCAGAAATAATAGAGATGAGGACTGGAAGGACTTACCCAAGATATGAAGCTTACCACAAAAATTGGTGAGTGAAGTTAGAGAAATAACTACATTAACAACTATCATGACAATGGTTGTGAGTGAGGGAAATAGAATGCCTGTCTCGAATACAGGCAGGGGGTTAGGGAAGAGGGAGATGATGATAGTAAAGTTGCACTGGTGTAAGAGGGTGTTTTTTTTTTTTTTTTTTGATTTTTGGGTCACACCCGGCAGCGCTCAGGGGTTACTCCTGGCTCCATGCTCAGAAATTGTTCCTGGCAGGCAGGCATGGGGGACCATATGGGGGACCGGGATTCGAACCGATAACCTTTTGCATGAAAGGTAAACGCCTTACCTCCATGCTATCTCCCGGGCCCCGAGGGTGTTCTTTTTTTATAACTGAAACCCAACTACAAACATGTTTGTAATCATGATGTCTAAATAAAGATATTTTTAACAAAAAGATCAATGGTAAAGCTGGGCCATTAGTGAGGTGGTGTTTGTGGATTGGACATGCAGCTGGAACCTAAGACTTGGCCTGACCGGCCTTCCAATATTGCCAGCTTTCAGTTAGGTGGCCAGGGTTCCCACGATTTTTCACAGCTTGGATTAGATTTCTTTGGAGAATAAAGTCCATGGAACTGGCCGAAGGAATTGGTAGCTATTTTTATCTCCGATGACTTAGAAACAAGCTACTTGATAAATGGATTTGATAAAGCAGAGAATGTGAGTGATCTTTTTCAAGACACAAATGGAATCCATGTTGAAAAAAATCCCTGCCTGGTGTCTGTTAAAGATTACTGCGAAGGATGCTTTTTCACTCTCCTATCTCTCCTCACCCAGACATTGACTCAGGCGAGAGGAGAGAAATACTATTAGATGGGTTTAATAACTTAAAGTTACCCAAGATGGAATAATAAAGGTTCTGGGTATTGGGTTTGGGGGAATTTTTTGGCTCATTTTATAATGTTCTTTTTAAAACCAAAACTAGTTAAAAAAAAAAGAATAAGAAAAACAAAACCTTGCCCCATTTTTGATAAACTTAAGAAACATATATATCTCTAAGTAACTATAGTAAAGGACAATTCTCAATATTAAATTATGATTTGTATAATTTTACCTCATCCAGAAAAGATGTTGAGAATGAAAGCAACATTTTAGAGCACTGATAGTTTTCCCAAACCATGTCAAGTAGACAACAAAACTGATATGACAAGTGATGATCTACTATAAGAAGTAGCAAAAAATAAGATAAATAATAAATAAATTTTATTTTAGGCTCCTCATCAAAAATATAATCTTGCTTACTATTTCCAAGTGGAGTCATCAATTTAAATAAAAGTGAGAAACTTAAGGACAAGAGAGATAGTGCTTAATGCAAATGTCTTTATGATTGTACTATCAGTTTGGTCCATCTCTCAAAACTTTGAATAAAAGTAGATACATATACAATAAAAATTATGTCTGATAAACGTTAAGCAAATATCAGAGTACACTGTATTTTTATTAAATCAAAAGTTTCTGAAAAGTAATAAATTTATGCTTGCTTATGTTATTAGTGGTAAGGTAACAATATAGAGCTAAAACATACAGTTTAAAAGAAATGCCTAAAATATATAGCAAGCTCCAAGAGACTGGGCACATAGAAAAAGAAAATATGGTTGTCGGGAAATGGAGCAAGCATGGCTTAACAGCAGAGGTTCACTCATCAGTGAGCATTTGAATGGTTTCTATAGCTTGACTGGTGTAAAGAAAGCTTCAGTGAACTAGAGTTGCAGATATCTGCAGATTTCTGATCAATTAATACAAAAAAGATTTTATGTGCATGCAACTGAATGCTATGTAAAAAAAAGTTGAAATCTTTCCATTCATGCCACAATCTCAAGGGGATTGTGCCAATTGAATCAAGCCTGAGGAAACAAATGTTTTATTATTTGACTCTACTACAGAAAGGGAAGAAATATAGGAAATGAAAGAATCTGTAGGGAGTGTTCTGGTAGCTAGCAGAGGGCAACATTGGGGATGGGGTAAGTAAAAGGGGGTCAGCCAATTTTATGAGGTAAAAGCTTACTAGATTTTTGGTGGCAGTTATGATGACAGACTGTAGACTATTGTCGAATTTTAATACTGTACACCTGAAATTCATACAGGCAAAGTTACCTTGATAAAAATTTACTTTCAAAAAAAGGGGATTCACTAAGACATGTCATCTCTAAAAAATGTGCTAGAAGGACCTCAAGTCGGGCAGAGTGACACAGTCAGTCTCTGCTCTGCTGTCCACCAAAAAGTCAGGGCAGAATTGACCCCAACTGAGATGCATGTGGCTTTACTACTGCCAGGCAGACTCCAGCTCACTTCAAGAAGATGCGCAACTAAGTCTTTATGAGCAAAAATATCAGAGGTGCTAGAATGCTCATTAGAATGTGAAATTAAATGACTTTTGGAAAAGTTTTTTCATTTCTTAAACATACACCTATCCTTTGTATGCCAAAGTATTTACAAGAGAAGTAGAAGTTGGTGTATAAAAAAAATACTTGAACAGAAATGTCCATAGCATACAAGAGCAGCTAGAAGCAACCCACTAATGTAGGGGCCAAAAATTTGTGGCATGCAGGCTGCAAACAGCCCTCCGTACAATATTTTGTGGCCCTGCCCTAGAGGAATCTTTTTTTGTTTTGTTTTGTTTTAATTGTTTGGGTCACACCCCCCAATGTTCAAAGCTTATTACTGACTTTGCACTGAAGGATCACCCTGGCTTTGCCTCCTGCGACCCGCAGGTAAATTGAGTTTGAGACCCCATTAGTGACTAATGGGTCACTAATAATAAATAAATAGTGGTATAACAGAAAGATTACTCTGCAAGAAAAATGAGAGCTTACCACATGGTAAAGTAAACTCCTAAATAAGAGACTTCTGTGATGAGAGGCAGAAAATATATTAATGCATGGAGTTATGAAACAAGTGAATGTTTGACAACAGATGCTAGAGTGAGGGTGAGCACAGAAAGAGGAAATAGGTAAGAAGAATTTTTAATAGAAGGGACAACCATCAGCGATCAAGGAGACTGGTGCTATTCTGGCAATGTCTGGCCAGTTGGTATCTGCTCGGGCCTACGTGTGCCTTGGAGGCTCCTGGTGCTCCACCCAGCAATACTCCAGGGATCATTCCATAGTGTGGATCAAAATCAAAAGTTCTCACATGCAAGTCACCTACCCTATCACTTTATTTATCTCCTACATACCAAGAAAAAAAATGTGCTTTGTGTTTATTTAGTTAGCTATTGGTTTTGGTTATTTGATTTTTGTTCATTTTTTTTAATTTTGATACACTTGGCTGTGCTCAGATTTTATTCCTGGCTCCATACTCAAGAATCATTCCTGGGGGCCCGGGAGATAGCATGGAGGTAAGGCGTTTGCCTTTCATGCAAAAGGTCATCAGTTCGAATCCCAGTGCCCATATGGTCCCCCGTGCCTGCCAGGAGCAATTTCTGAGCATGGAGCCAGGAGTAACCCCTGAGCATTGCCGGGTGTGACCCCCAAAAAAAAAAGAATCATTCCTGATAGTCTTGGGAAAACATATGGGATTCCAAGATGGAACCCAGGTAAGCTGTATGCAAGGCAAGCATGCCATACACTATACTAGCTCTCTGACACCAAGAGGAAGTTTTGTTGTTTTATTTGGAGGTACAATGTTTGGGATACACCCAGAAGTGCTCAGTGGTTACTCCTGGCTGTGTGCTCAGAAATTGCTCTTGGCAGGCTGAGAGGACCATATGGTATGCCAGGGATCAAACCTGGGTCAGCTGAATGCAAGGCAAACACCCTACTCACTGTGCTACCACTTCAGGACAACCAAGAGGAAGTTTTTATGAGCAGTGAATATATTCACTAGCCTTCCTGTAATAATGTTTCAAAGATTTCATGTCATTTTATCAGATTATATACCATAGACAAATGTGACTTACTGCACATCACCGGCATCTATAATACTGGTTGAATAGTATTATACACTATATTCTACAGAGAACGTGAATTCAATACCATTCCTATACAAATTCAGACAGCATTCTTTAGGTCTTAAAACAGTCAATTATAAAGTTTGTGTAGAATCATAAAAGACCCTGTATAGCTAAAATATACTCATGGGTAGAAGGGAGGGAATCTGGAAACACTGGTGGCAGGAAGTTAATGCTGGTGATGGAATTAGTGCTAGAAAATGTATGGAACTCAGGTATCAGATAATTTTAAATGAGTGTTTTTGTTTTTTATTTTTTTTGGTTTTTGGGCCACACCCAGTGACGCTCAGGGGTTACTCCTGGCTATTCACTCAGAAGTCGCTCCTGGCAGGCACGGGGGACCATATGGGGAACCGGGGGATCGAACCGCAGTCCGTCCTAGGTTAGCACAAGGCAAGACAGGCACCTTACCTCCAGCGCCACCGCCCAGCCCCAAATGATAGTGTTTTGATGAAAAATATTTAAGATAATTTAGTAAAGTTAGCTAGCATATATTTTAATAATTAATAGTTAAGTTCATAATTAATCATTTCCAAAGCAAGAGAAATTACTGCAAATATTTTTCCTTCCTATATTTTCCCAAGATTAAACGATTTGAACCATAAAAAAATCAGAGTAACTTCTGGTTTCCAAGATAGGTTTTATAATTAGTGGTGTCCCCAGCAGCCGTTTACAACAAGCTTAAATTAATCAGAAGTACTTCTGACAATTTATAAATCTAAAGTCACACAAATATCTTATTTTGCCAAAACACAATGACAGCTCAGGATCACACCTATATCAAATGAAAAATGAGAAAAACTGAACTATTAAAGGGAAAACACTGCCAGACTGGGTCAAAACAGAAACCCAAATATTGCCTCTCCATAAGAAATCCATTTGCAGCAAAGTCATTTAGAAATGTCTGAAGTTTAAGAAATATGGGCAGAATTGTTCAAGGATTAGCACAGACTCACAAGCAAACAAGAAAACTCTAAGGCAAATATTGCTAACAGATTTTTAAAATTTGGTAACGAAAGGCAAATGGCAATTATAAACGTATAATTTTATATGAATTTTGCTGCAACGAATGCTAACACCAAAATGCCAAAGTAAAAGACAACAGAAAGAATATTTACAAATGACTTTTAAGTAACCTCCATAAGTTTATAAAACAATTAAACACATAACAAAAATAAATAACAAACAAATTTCTTGCTTTTTTTTGTTTTTTTTGTTTTTGTGTTTTGGGCCACACCCAGTGATGCTCAGGGGTTACTCCTGGTTATTCGCTCAGAAATCGCTCCTGGCTTGGGGTACCATATGGGATGCCAGAAATTGAACTACGGTCCTTCCTAGGCTTGCGCAGGCAAGGCAGATGCCTTACCACTAGCACCACCGCTCTGGCCCCACAAACAAATTTCTTGAAGTGTAGTGCAAGCATCATTTGCAGCTTCTTTGCCAAACTAAAACTGATTGCATGACAACTGTGCCTATCAATGTTATGTTAAAGCATGTATCTAGGGAATGTTCTCAATTCTTCTTTCATGTTTAATCTGTCTTCTTTATCCAGCTGGCTTCCCTGTTGGATCCATAATGTTTAAACTGCAGGGCTCTTTGCTCTGCTCTCCCTGTACCCTTTGGATTAAGAAATGCTTTATATTGATGTCTTCTTGTAGTAATGGGAAAATTATTAACCTGAGCAGGTAGCTAAGTTCAGGTGGCAAAAGTAGTAAGTCAATGAGGGACCTCCAAGTGGTCCTTTTTGTGGAAGCTGGGCAAAGATGAATAATCAGAGACCTTAATTCTGTCCAGAACAGCATAGAAGGATCTAAGCCTACTCTTACCTACGTGGGGAGTGAGGGCCACCATGACAATAAATTTATTAGTAGCTTCATAAAAGTCTCCCTACGACCTAAAACCATGTACCTACCACAAAGATTACCAGAAACAAGGCCCCCTCTACGTTCCATGTTGTGCCTTTCCTGCTTCAATGTACCTCATTGTATCATGGTGGCATTACCCACTGAACAACCCCAGTCTGTGTTTTCTTTCTTTGTTTCACCATTACCATGATTACTAGAAAAAAAATCCTTGAAAGGCTTTTCTGGTGCTCACACACATGCTTGTTGGGGTCACACTTCCTAGCCACAATGCTCTTGCAAATTTGGGACATACCCCTTCTTGGTGCTGTGGTGCCAAGGATTGCAAGCAGCCTAGCTCCCAGGTTCCAACTGATGAATGTTAAGATGGTGCTTGAGCTCAGGCATTCGGGGCTCCCAGGTTTTGAACCTAAGACCACAAAGGCAACAGGCAGCCACTCTCAGGTGCTGGTTGTATTTTTAACCTCAAAAACTCATTTCCAGGGGCATGAGTGGTGGTGCAAGTGGTAGGGCATTTGCCTTGCACACACCGACCAAGAACGAAGTGTGGTTTGATCCCCCAGGGTCCCATATGGTCTCCCAAGGCAGAAGCGATTTCTGAGTGAAGAGCCAGGAGTAACTCCTGAGCATCACCGAGTTTGGCCCAAAAACAAACAAAAAAAAACCCTCTTTTCCATATACACTGCTGCCTCTTTGGTATTTTGTTTCAAAGTTGCTGTCTCCTTTATAATAACTCATTAAACGCCTTCTAATAACTCCTTATTAAACTTTGTAATAACTTTAAGGCTTTCACTTATGCCTCTGAATATCTTCAAAGCATTTACCTAAATTGCAGGTGAGGGGGTCAGGATGTTTGTGGCTACCCAAATTTCACCTGAACTAATTTCAGCTTGTATTTCTTTTTATAATAATGATACTTATTTTCACTCGCATTTTAAGTGAGAAGCATTACTGGGTCTTTTGTTTGCTTGCTTAGAGCATGTTTTTCCTTTCCTTTCTCCTTTTCTCCCCTCATATCTACTATGTAAGATTTTTGGCTATCTCAGCTCAAGTAAATATCCGTGCCTTGGGCCAGAGTCAGGGTTTAAGTGTTCTTTTCAGGGTTACCAAGTTACCTGATATACCTCACTGAGGGTGCTGTCAGGGTAGTCCTGTCAGGGCGTGAATATAGCATCCATTGAGCCATTGAGGTGACAACTGCCTTGTTTTGTTTTGTTTTGGATCACATCCAGCGGTGCTCAGAGGTATTCCTGGCAGAAATCATGCCTGGCAGGCAAGGGGGACCATGTGGGATGTTGGGATTCTAACCACTGACAGTCCTGGATCGGCTGCTTGAAAGGCAAATGCCCTAGCACTGTTCTATCTCTCCAGCCCCCCTCAATTGCTTTTCTTTGGGTCCCCACAGAGGAACTGTCCCTGTGTGGGCCTCCCAATGCCTTCAGCTGGCAACAGCAGTTGGCCTGGGGTCAGTTCACAGTA